>DWTW01001594.1:0-12340 GCA_018246275.1 Papilio slateri
GCTTCAACCGCTGTGGAAGGCATTTTAAAAAGTATTACAAAAGCATGCATCACAGATACAACTCTACTCTCTCTCTCTCTTCAACTAAATCCGAAATAGCTTACCAAATCTTCTCTGGGCTCTCTTCTATCTCTTTAGCCACCAATCGCCCACTGCTGATAATAGGCGACCCCAATGATCGCCACAAAAATCGATTCCCATCTAGTGGATTTTCCAAATATTACTTCAATACTACACAAAAATGTTTATTTATTTTTATATTTTTATACTTATTGTAAATATCCTATATCCCAAACACTACAAATTACAACTATATTCACGCAGCTTTCTCCCTAACAAGATTCAAGTCATCGAATAGAATTTACCTCCATTATGTCTGATCATTCCAATCTAAAGTAAATATGCTCATCCATTTATATAAATTAATAAGGAATAAAGAATGAGAAGAGAGATAGAATGATCTTGAGCAGATGGCAAGACATTCTCGAGAACATTGTCGACTGCACCCGACGTACAATTATCGGGCGCTGCGTCGTGTCACTCAGTTGTATTGTTTGCGAGACAATACGATGCCGCGGTGACGGCGTTCGATTACATCCGATTTACTGAAATTACTTTTTTATTTTGTGCTTAAAATGTATTTTCATACATTAATATATTCAGAGACTTATTGGGTTCTTGGTATAAATGATATTAAAAACAATATGTACCTACGTACGTATTACAAACAAATGTGTATGACTTATAAAGTTAAAACGCTGTCGGTAGCATTCTATGTTTGATGCTCATACTAAATTTTATTTGAGTTTATATCGCTTCGCTTTACAAACGATATTTTTCTTAGCCCTATTTGATTGAACAATTTCCTAATTCAATGATGGAACAAATTGAGCGCTAACACAGCGATTCACAAAATATGAAAATTAGTAAACTTTCTATTTTGTCTACCTTTTTTCTGTACATCACTGTTGATGTATTTAACTTAATTAAAATCAAAGGTTCACGAGAACGGTGCTCCAGAGGAATGCAATTAATTTTATCTCTTTATGCAAAAAAAAAATTAAAAACGTTGCCTCAATAAGAAAGTTCGGGAAAGTAAAGCGGCTCGACGTTAATTAAAATAAATCATGGCTCTGCATCCGTACAGCACGACGCGGCGGGGTTGCTATTTACAGCAGTGCACTGCTGTGTGCACGCTTCGATACTTCTGTCAGACAAAGGAACAATATTTTTGGATAAAAAAAACTGCAGCTTAGGCTGCCAGCCAAATGTGCTTACGACAATGTTTTTGGAGAAAAGAAACAAGCAAGCAATATATTATACATGTTCCGCTGAGCATAAACATCGCAGACAACCCAAAGAGTTGTGGAAGAGAGAGGGAGAGTGATTGGGAAGGGAGTTGACCATCCACACCAGACGTCTCATTCACCATACCAAACGCATACGTCCTAAGTACTTCATCTATGTAATATGTCAGTGAGGTCGTGACGCTTGAAAATTGGATATCGATAGGTTCACTACACTGACCTCCCCGATGCTACACCATGTACTACAGCTGTGAGAGCGTCTCATCGATCTTCTATAATGGGATTGGAATATCGTTAGAAAATTTCTAACAACAGCAAAATGTTCCTCGGCGTTCCCGTGAACTGCCCGAGTCATTTGCAATTCAGAAACGGTTATTATTGCACAAAGTGAAATCAAGTGCACTGCCTGTGGAAGTATAAAGGGTTTTTTGTTATTTGCAGTTTGAAATAATATACTGGAATAATTTTAGTTTTACCTTTTACCAATGCAAATTATTTAACAACCGGCTACGTATCGTGGTGGATAATTAACGATATATCGTGGGTAATATTTTGTTTGGAATACATTTTCGATGTTTCATTAACCAGATCAACAACAAAACTATCGAACGTGAAAATACGTACAAGATAATATAAAATTTGTTGATAGCATTTAATAACCACAGACATTTTTTTCTGACAGAATATAAATAAGTATGTAATATACTTAGTAAAACTACGGAGTATAATCTGCCGTTATGCGTGGCTTTTGTGGACTACGAGGAAGCCTGCGACTTTATAGAGACCTGGTCAGTTCTGGAATCCTTACAGCGCTGCCAAATAGACTACCGCCATATGGAGGTATTAAGATGCCTTTATGACGGACGGATGCGGAAAGCGGAGGATCGCATACGGTGAAAGGCATTGAGGAAGGCCTATGTCCAGCAGTGGACTGATATAGACTGATGATCATGGTGATATTTAGTACTAATTATGTGATTCTTACCTTTGGTATAGAGGTAAGATGGATGGAGGATGCGCTCGGCATCAGAAGTTGCAATTGAATTTTAGATTAATATTGTGTGTGCCAAAAACGCTGTTAAATGATTCTTTCCATAACTATATTTGAAACCGCGAGAGCTTTACGCTGAGTCGTCCAAGTCACTGAAGCGCGGAGAGTTTGCGAGCGAGCGGTCTGCTGCGAGCCGATAAACTTTTCGCGAATACTTGTGCATTATGTGCACTCTTATACGAATTGAAATTTAAGATTTTAAGTAAAATATCATAGAAATAGTTGCATCTAACCAAGGCAGTAAATAATTGAGGGTAAGTTGTTATATCGATATTATTTTAGGAGTTTTCTTACTTGGCATTTTATACTTATTTATTTTAAATGAAATAACTTTGTATTCCTTTCCAACCTGGTTAAACTGACGCTTTATTATTCAACTATTGATGCTATTTAATCGTTTTCACTATAAAGGTGGTTCAAATACTGTATCAAACATGTAAATTAAAACGGAGTTAGATATTTTCATTAGGTAATTCATATAATATTAACAGAGAAATTTGTGACTCTTTGTGAAAACTTTTGTTACCAACGTGAATCCGGAATGAGTATCGTTACAGCGTCAACTAATTAAATATTCAAACAAAACGTTTTGAGAGTTCATACGTTTTGAATACAATTGTCGCGTAGGCGACGCACGGCGTTAATTAGGACGTGTCGAGAACACGGCCCACTACCAGCCGTGGCCGCCTCGAAGTAAATGTACATGTATGAAGCCAGCGCGGCTTATGTTCAAAAAGATGTAATATGAAACGTGTCACTGAAATACGTTACAGAAGATTCTATTACATATATTTTTTTTGGTAAGAAAAGTAAAGAAAAGAGGACTTAATTTATAACGTAATTAAACTATTTTAATTCTTGTCTATATAGTTTATATAATAATTAATGTAACACAATTACATTCTGGTATGATGCATGTTGGTCTTTGCAGTTAACATATCCTAAAATCTGTTGCCAACATATCCCGAAATCTTGTACGCACGTTGACACTGCGGGCACATTGCTCATGGACCGGACATGGATGCTGACCGATGGGACTAAGAGCTTATTAAACGACAGCCACGTACTGGCAACGCAGGGTAAGTACGTCTCCTGGAACGTCGACAATTTGATCAATGTTACGGCCTCCCGTATCGTTTCCGTTCCCGTAAAATTTTGAAAAAAGTGTGGCTAGCACAACATTTCTCATTTATATCTTAAGTTGCATAAAGTATAGAAATGTATACGTATTTACCTCGCTAATGAGTGCAGGACAGGCCGGCGAGGGCAACGGCGACGCTGACTACAGACATCTTCACATTAGAGTGCCCTGCTCTTTTCACAGACGTGGAGATCCGCCAAGACGTGCAGCTCAGAGCTCTGATGTTGAAATAAAAAAACGTGGTCTTAAAAATGTTCTTTTCAAAACGTACGACGATACTACGGACACCTCGAGAATAAAATAAATGCTTGCCTATTCATTATCTATCTATAAGAATTCATAATTGTAAAGGTTTAAACAACTATCTTACAAGATTTATATACATTCATGTTAATTGTTTGCCTGCGATCCGGCCAACTTTTGCATTTATTCAGCAGCATTTAACCCACACAAGATGTCGCAAGGGGGTCACGATGTCAGAGAAATAAAAGCAACATTGTGTCTGTTTACTGACTGCAGGCAGGCTGCCACAGACAACCCTCAGCAATATACAACGCACAGTATTATACAACGAACATGCATGCATATACAACGAACAGTATTATATCTAACAAAAGGTCCTGTTATATTTTATTCCACTTCTTCCTTGACCTACTAAAGAAAAGCGATATTAAGACGAATATGTAGCCGTACGAAATGGAGATCCGTAATCTCTGTCTACTCCTCTGGGTTATCGACGTGAGTGTTTCTTCTTCGGATCTTATATAATGATAGAATTAATTCCACCTGATGGTCTACATAAATGCACAAGTTTGAGACAAATGACACTCGATTACATAGTGACGTGCGACAAGCCGCCAGCCGCGAGCATAAATTATCCGCGAAGGGAACTCGTAGAAACGTCGCGGACGTGACGAGGGTCCCGACGTTCCGTCATTCCGACGTCAATGCGAACGCGACGGATTTGTCGCGCTAAAAGCTTGTCATCTTTTCCTCGTCAAGCTCTAATAACGTAGCTGACAGCCACGCCGCGACTCGAATTTAATGACTGCAACATTCGAATCTTTTGTTGCTCTTAAATACTGTTAGTCAATTTAAAACCTACTCTGTTTAGATCAGGACTATTTTTGCGCCCAAAATTATTGTCGATCCTGCCGCGCTCTCGACACTCAACATTCTTTCAGCTGGAGCTGAAATTTCGCTATGTTCTTAAGCTACGTCTGGGAAATTAATTAATCTTCCAGACCTCATATTCGGTAACCGCTTAATCTTCTGCAGTAGGAAATATATGATAAGAGATGATCCTATATTGTATATGTACCGTACAAATAAAACCTGACAAGTATCAGGTAAACGCTCCTCAGAATAAGTCTTTCATTACTTTTGTATGTCCTCATCACGCGTGACAAGGACTTGCGCCGATTTACGGCTCACGTCGCGCGAGGCGTGTGTGAGGACCTTTATAGCTTGGAAGTGTTACAATTGTAGTTCAGTTTACCGTAAACGTACTCGTAGATAGATAGACATGTCATTGTGTGATCCTGTGCGTGGGATCCTGTCTTGTTTTCTAATCTAACAATTGCACGCTATAAAATACAATTCAAAGTGAAGTGACACGATTTTAACTACATTTTAAAAGATCTTATGCGAATGAGTGTTTGCGTCCAGGCTAATAGTTACAAGTAATGTCTACGATCACGATTTACAAAAGCGATCTGTATTGAATACTATTGTTATCTTAAAATTTCCTATGTTAATATAAGGCATCTTATTATTTTGTCATTAGAAGTTTCACAAAGAATTTATAGCGGATGCGAACTATTCGCCGGCATTGTTGAACGACAGCGAAACGCTTTGCAATTCAAAACAGCCTCGCTGATCGCACGGCGCGGTGATTATTCAACACAGAGCAGACACCAGAGGTAGCTAGGTATCCGAATAACAGTTTAAATGTTCACTATAATACTTTATAACCTTATTTTTGCCGCTTTTCAAAAAAATGCTGAAGTAATGTAATATTTTTTATATTTGAAATTTTATTTAAGCCAAAAAATGTCGAAAATTTAGAACAGAGCATGCGTAACTTAAAATTTACACTTTGCCAAATATCTTTGACACGGGCGTTCAGAATAATTTAATGTGAAAATTGTATTTGAATGACTATGTTTGCAACAATAGCGACGCAACGCATAAATTAGTTGAATGCTTGATATTTCTTCAAAAAAATCTACGTATTACACAACAAACTGAAACACTGGAGAGAAATAAATTATTGTTATATAACGAAATAAGGAAAAATTCCTCATGAACATTTAAACGAGATGTACGTAGAAATAAAGGCGCAGACCGACTTGGCTGGGATAAAACTAAATTTCTAAAAATCACTTAGGTATGTGTTGAGACACCAGAAATAGTAGAATATTTTTATAGCGATTGAGCAATTATATTTAATTAAATATAAAGTGAATATCATGGCTATAGGTCGTCTAGTCACGTGTTGTTCTTATTAAATTCGTGATACTGTCTCAAGGTTTGAAATTAGGCTTTGTGTAATAATTAATGAAACGTAATATACGACTATCTCCTGCATTAAACTAAATTCAATTTCGATATAAGTATGCAGTTCTACTTTGAGTTCTCCGCCGCCTGTGTCTGGAGGCTGGCCAGATCGGTCGCCGGCTTAGCGCTCCGTTAGCGCCACGGCCATTACACCAACTAAGTTTGACTTAAACGTTATGATAAATTTATACGACTGAGACAAAATTCATTTTAACATTAAGCGTTATTTGAATATTAAATGTGCGAGTATAAATTGAAATGTTGACTTTATTCCTTTTCCTTCTAGTGAGGATAGATATGGCACTGTGACCTATCACTGGTAGTTATAATAATTTCCCAAAGACGAACATAATTAAACTCTGCGACCGCCCTGTACGATAGTTCATAAGGCAACGCAATTAACTCAATTGAATTTGTAAACTCAATACTGTAGTACGTAAGTACAAACAAGTTACTGCATTCCGCAGCCGAAGCTAACTTGTTATCAAGAATTCCAAAAGAACTTCAACTGCTTGATTAGTTAACAAGTTTTCTCTTTTGAGCAGAGTAAGTTTCGGGAGTCGAACGATTGGAGTGAGCTTCACGTGTTCTTGTAAAAGTTCGTTTGTTAAATATTTATTACAAAATTTCGATTATATAAGAATATATTTTAAATCAATCTTAGAACAATTGGTGCTATACATTTTTTATTTAATAAATTGACCCTCAAATGTAAGGTAAATACGTCAGCAATAAGTTTTGTATGATTTCGCACATGAAGATTTTAGGCCAAAATCCTGCGCGTGTGATGCGCTCTTAACCTGAGAAGCAGATTGAATTTTCGCCCTCTAAAAATTTCTTTTAAATCGGTCCAGTATTTCTGAAGTGTTATGGAATCTGCTACGAAATATGTCTAAATAGGCTACGTTTGCGTGACGTAATGAACGGTGGTAAATAGACACAACGTTAATAAGAAACGAGCATCTTTTGAGTTTTGAATGTTGCTCTTATTTCTTAAGAATATATTCCATACACACGTAGACACACTTTAACATTCTCTTTGTAACATTGCTGTAGATATATCTCCTTCGAATTTCTAACTTTTATTTCCTCACATGGGGAATTTAAATCGTGGCTGCGAAGGGAAGTACGTAAACTTTTATTACTTAACACGCTCTCTTTCGATCAAGTTACAATGTACTCTACTTGAATCAATTTCACTTTTCAGTTACTCTGTTGATGAGATTTTCCATGTACTGTATAGTACAATGATATAACAGATATCTTGTAATTTTATATATACGACTGTACGAATAATTAGGTCTCAGAGAAAATTCACAATCATGAAATAATAAATATGGAGAACCCGCACAAGCTCTATGATTGGACTGTAAAATTGAATACATATATTTTATGCAGTAGCGTTTATTCTACATCAAATTTATATATGACGGGTTTTGAAAGATTAACAAGCAATTTTCGGCTTAATACATACAATTTGTTTTTAGAATAGATTTACTACATTTTGTTACATTTGAAATTTTATGAACCGATGAATATTTGTTCATAATTACACGAAAAAAATAAACAAGTTGTTTTTAGATAAAGTTTGTGCAGCGAACCCTCGCGCTGGCAGCCTTTGAAGATCTGCTTTGAAAGTCATCGTAAGCGGATTACAGCGGCGCGGCAAATTAAATTTACCGTCAGATCTAATGCTCGTTCCACCTTCGCCCAGGTTCTCATTAAAATTTTGTGATTTTACATCAACTTTCAGCCGTACCTAGTAAAACTGCAAACGATGTAGATATAACATTCAGACGTTCATACAGAGTATCTCAACGTGTGCGTCA
Organism: Papilio slateri; assembly: GCA_018246275.1. Classification (NCBI taxonomy): domain Eukaryota; kingdom Metazoa; phylum Arthropoda; class Insecta; order Lepidoptera; family Papilionidae; genus Papilio; species Papilio slateri. The sequence continues at coordinate 7,888 of DWTW01001594.1, forward strand.
ATTCTCTGGTTATCGTGAGAGAATATTAACTTTTTGTTGATCATAAACAGTACATTTCACATTCAATTCTTAAAATCCGTAGCCCAAAATAGTTAATCTCTTAAAGTTCTTTACCGATCGTTTGGAAATTTTTATACAGAAGTATTTTATTTAGGCGCAGGATTTTAAGTAAATATTCCTTTTATGTCAAAAATATACTGTTTCTAAGGGAAAAGAAAAAACATAAAAGCTTTATTCCCAGGATAGGTTTCCATGGTAATGTTATCCCATTGTAAGATACGATAATAAATAATATGCACGCTTGCTGGTGGGGAGAGCGATGGTGGGGTGGGATGGACGGTGTTATGTAAAAGATGACAAATCTCGCAACGTTGTTCTTCCGCTACAAAAAGTTGGGAGATCTCAAGTAAAACCAAATCCGTTATTTTAGTTACTGTCTTTGGAAGAATCTATCCAACCACTTTATTATACCTAAATTGTTATCCTATCTTTCATCTATCAACATTTATAGTGACTGTATTAATATTATACATCTTTATTTCTACAAAAATTATAATGACTTGGCGTTGGGGCATCATTTTAACCGCAAAACTATATGCATTCCGCGCGTCTAGTTAACGTATAATAAAAAGCAGTAATTATTTAAAGCGGAAATTCCGCGGCGTTTGGTTCACGAAGCAAATTGACCTAAAAGCCGTCTGCGTACTGCGAGCGTTAACGCAGTCTCCACACACTCTACACTACGGCCTACATGTTCTTACCTACAACTCTTTACCGACCAACATTTACGCAAACATATTCGATAGGAATTTAAAAAGATAAAAGTGCAGAATAAAGTAATATCGCTCGGATAATAAATGTCTGCCTTCTAGAGGCATCCACGATTCACAGGGACTTAAGGTGGCCAAGCGCCAAGTGCTCAAAAATTTCTTATCATTTATTATGTCTGAATTTGAATAGTTTTTTTTTTAATTTTCCTCATTCGCAATTGTAACTTATTTTTGCTATTTTGTCGCTTATATTTTCCAATGTACATACATAAGCACTGTTTGCAGAGAAAACCTTGCCTAACTAATTTTACGAACAACCTTAATGCAGCCAATTACTTAACTTTGGGCCATGCCGCTTTGCTAACCACGCTTTGACTTGAAATCACTTTAATTTTTCGTTTTCAATAATTTTATATCACAGACTGCGCAAAATATTCGCACATAAAGGATTTCACGAGAGCTTGAAATCCTTTCTGTGCGAATATTTTTTACGAAACTTTAGCACAAAATGGGACCAATGAAGTTTATTTAAGACTTATTTTATTATTCAACTAATCAATGAAACCCGCATGGTCTTACATTTTCAAATAAATACACCTCTAAAACATCTGTCTCGTAAAAATTATGGGTAGAAGCGCGTCGGCGGATGACACTATAACAAACTATACTACATTCAATAAATCTATTATAACAGGGTATTAAAAATATTATTTAAAGGACATTTGCAATAACTGTTAAAGCCGGTATAGCCAGTTAGACCAAATATTGTTGTAGACAAATTATAATTTGACCTACATTGGCAGTAAGTAGCTCTTGATACAGTTGACTTAAAGTAATGACTTCCAGGCTACGGCCCTTCTCTAGAAGAGAGCGCACTCCTTCCTCAAAGTCCGACAACGAACCTGCAGATACTCTGGCGGTGTTTGTCGGAGGCGACCATCATTCACAACTCTACCATCGTTTTGCCCTATATCCTTAAAAATACAAACGATTCTTTTTTCCTGGACTTCGTGTAACAATGAATCTGAATAAAGCGAGCGATAATATAAGCAAATAAGTTGCAGAATAAAGTCACATGCGAATGTTTGTTCTACAAAATGAGACGAGCTCTAAATATAATTAAAATAAAGTGTTGGCAAAGTGAAAGCTGTCGAGAAGACTTGCCGCGGCCCGCGGCGAGGAGTCACCGGCGGGACTGGGCCAGCGCGACCGTCTCCCGGTTCAATTATTCAATGCTTATTACTTCACAATCTAATGTACGTTAAAGCGAGCGTGCTGTATGAAAAGTTAAAGCTGAAATCTCATAATTTTACTGAAATACGGTGCCTATGTCATGAATTTATTTTCTTAATGATAACTTACTATGACTTTATTTGTTTAACTTGATGTATTTTCGTATTTTCTCTTTAAAGCTTATAATATTATAGTCGGAAACGAGCTCAGTTTATCGGGGATCAAATACGGTGTAATAGTATAGAATGGATCCTAGCTATTATATTTCGTCCAACATTTACACCCACCTTGCCCAAAAACAATGGTCACAAGTACATATAACTTTTTGTTGAGTAAGTTGATACAAGTGAATTAGAAGGTACATTTTACGTAATTTCCTCTTTACCCGGGGTTCGATGGAGGATTTCGTAAATTAAAGCTGGACCATTATTCTTGTCTGCAAGGTTCTCTTTAGTTATTTCAAAATAGATATGAAATCATATGAGGTGCATATTTTTGCACAAATACCTGCAATACCTTCTAGTTTTCCTTCAGGATTACAATAAGCGTTTTCAGTGACCCTTTTGTGCGGAGAAAGCTCTTTAAGAAAATTGTGAACTGCACGTGACGTGGACATATCGCCGGAGACGTCGCCGCGTTCTCCGCTCCCTTTGTTCGCAGCAAAATGTGAAGTCCTTCGAGCCGTTCGCTTCACAACTAGTGCTCGATGCATGCGCATCTTCATCGATGCTCGATATTTCCGTTCAATTTACATACAATCTATCAAGCTTCTATAACTTTTGAGTCAAAAATATTTAACTCTAAAGTTATGGAATTCTCTATAAACGACTTGCTAAAATATCATTTGATCATTGATTGTTTTATTTTAATCAAATAGCGACAAAAGTAACAGGGCGTTTGTTTGGAGATAAGATGGGCAAAAGCCAACCCGTCACCGCGTTGGCCGCTCAATAGGTACTATCAAACTCAAGGTTCATTAACTTAACCATTTATAGTGCTTTTCAAATTGGAAGATGTAGCATTTACATTACTGTTTGCTGGCCTATATGTATTTGCCTTGCTTGCTTTCGTGTTTCCAATACGATGACTTTATAAGTTTAAGGAGAATCATCAGAGTGGTAGAGCCCGCGACAACAACATCGGTTGCACGAATGGGCCGGCTCGAGCGGTGAAATACCACGACCTCACAGAAGACAGGCGTGAAGTAAAAGTATTTCTGCGTTTCGTCTGATGAGTGAGGTGCCGGAGGTCTAATCCTAGTCCTTTTCCCCATCCTATCCTTTTCTCATAGGAAAGGATAGGAAAGGCAAGGGGATTTGACGGTGGAGGGGATGGACAGGAAAAGGTGATAGGTACGCTTTTTTGTTCATCCCCTTCTCTCTCCATGAAAAGGTAGGTAACGCATCTGCAACACATTAGCTTGTTGGAAATGCCTGTGGGTGGCGTTCATTTTATATCGGGTGAACAGCTTGCTCGTTTGCCGCCTTCTAATATATAAAAAATATGTATATATATACAAATATACCTACAAATCCTTAGATCGTTAGTTAGTCCATTCTATATATAAACCACGATCCAAACTAAATGAGGCTACAGGTATAACAAGCTTTGTTTTTAAATGAATAAAACCCTGACAATTTAATCCATTCGTGGAATATTCACTAATATGGTTAGAACTATACACGGATGTTGCTATAATGTTGGCAATGAATGCAGAAACAGTATTTTGTCGCATAAAAAAAAAAGCTTTGACACTTCACAGACAGTTAATTTTACAGATTAAAACAGTATTATAGAACAGATAAGCAATAAAAGATCACGTTACAAATAGTGCAAATAACTCATCGGTTATATCAGATTGAATAATTTAACCTTGACATTTCCGACTTTACGTTGTGTTTTAAACATACGTGTCTGCTGTGTGTGTGTGTTTATTTATACAATGCAGCCGTGAGGCAAAAACATGTAACTACGCGACGCCCTTACACACGAATTGTAATTCCGGTCATTGTTTTTATATGGTTCAAGGATTTGTGATCATATAGTAATTATAGTGGTGCGTATGAATAGAAAAACCTACTAACTTAATAAGTCATTAATAAGAATGAAAAATAAATAAATATGTCCGTAACCAAAGGTAGGCAGAGATTACGATTTATCATTTGGCGTGGTCCTGGAAAATCTCTCTCGTTTTATATACATCCATACATCTACGCATACATGTTCGTCAGTTACGGGTACTCCTTACCGTAAGTTCGCACTGTCGAAAACATTCAGATAAAACATATTGTCATCTCTATTTTTTTATAGGGAAAGAGAGAGATAACAACATGTTTCATTTGATGTTTTTAGCAATGTGACCTCATGGTCCTATTGCCTTTCATTAGAATGTTATTAATCTGATCGATTTAAGTTCCCCTGGGACGTTCCCAGCCGACACTGCCACTCAT
>DWTW01001595.1:0-12339 GCA_018246275.1 Papilio slateri
CTATAAGATGACAGATTATCTTATCTAGCCTAGGTACTCTACAGGTAGTGAGAACCAATCACTTCACCAGTCGGCAACATCATGCAACATCTTCTAAACGTGGGTTCACAGTGTCGAAAATATTCACATAAAACATGTTGTCATCACTTTTTATAGAGAAAGAGAGAGATAACGACATGTTTATATGATGTTTTCAGCAGTGTGAACTCACAGTAACGTAAACACCTTCACAATACTACATCATATACGGAGTACCGCATATGATAGTAAGCATTGGGTAAGGTTTATGTCGAAACCAGATTAATACAGGATGATGTACAAATACTAAATTACTAGCAACGCACCCCAGCTTCGCTCGGGAAGTAGTCAAATTAAAAAAGAAAAAATCTAGTGTATAGTCTAGGTTAGTTGCTGATAGAAGAGCTTTCAATTGGTGAAAGAATTTTAAAAATCGAATCGGTACTTTTTGAATTTATCCGAAACAAACAAACAATCCAATCTTTCTTTCAATTAAATTCTTTTCCCTTTATAATATAACTTAATTATTATAGATATACTTCAACTAAATTATAAGATTCTAAAGAGCTTACTTCTTCCTTAAGAACCGTCAATAGACTTATAGCTTCTCAGGTTACGACGGTTGCGACTCTCGTTGTGTTGGCAGTCATGGGTGGAGATCACAATAGGAAATCAGTAGCTTGCTTCTTGTCCCTAATGTTACAAAACATCAAAAGCCTCAATATTAGTTTATATTTATTAAAGCCAATAAGTATTTTTTATTTAATTTGATAAACTTTAATTTGAATATCAACACAAGAATCGTAACATAAAAATCGCTATTTCAATAAAAATTTAGGAACATTAAATTAGGAATACTGTGATTCGCAAGCTCCGAGAGCTTTGACTGGGACGTGGTCGTTACGTCAAAATAGCGCCATAAACAAATTCATAAGTAGTCCGCGCAGTTGGCTTTATGCGTTTTTAAAACGGCATTCCCCCGTGGGATAACCGGGAAATGTGGAACGTAGCGTAAAACCTGCGACGCCAGAAACAGGAGGGAAGGAAGCGTGCATTCACGAAAATTCAAATTATCTGGCGCCTTCTGTACGATACGAGCTCCTTAAATGGTAATATTGAACTGAAAAACCTTCGCTAAAAATTAAAACTATAATATTTCTCTTACCTTAAGTCGGAACGTGTGTAGGACATGCATGATTTATTTCCCTCATTTCCATTCTACATATATCATCCGACGTTAAGACATACGGCTAAATAGTCACCATATTTTTGTTATAGATACTCCTTGCATTCGGACATAACGATTTAAATCTTCTTTTATTGTGCGTACCTACAGCAAAGGACAACAAGGCAAACAAGTTGCCAGTGCCAGTGTTTTGCATCCGATTATGATGAAGATACCTTCAAGAGCAAATCACATCGCCACACATCAGGTCGGATTATAGCCATGCACTAATTTATTAATTATAAAAAAAATCAATGGTAGCAAAGACTGAAAGATTTCCACCTTCCTTTTTAATTGTTTACATACGTGATTCGAGTGATATTATAACATGTTCTTTTTCTACCTTACCTTAGATTAATATCTAAATCAATGCGTATATTCTTGTGACATATGAGTACCTATATGCAATATTGCTTTACTTCTTTGTTTGCGTCTGTCCAATACAACTACTCAAGATTTAAACCCGATTTGTCCAAATCCTCGAACTTGGCTGAAATAAACGAACACAGTTTTATGCTCTATTCCGTGAAGGACACCTACAAATAAATCTTGTAAAAACTGTCATTAACTTATATGCAAACTTCCACAAAATGAGATCATGTGTGTCATGATTAAATACAAAAGATTTACAGAAGGTGTCGTAATGGCATTGTGTAACTCCTCTCAAGTAACTTATAGTTCATAATTAACCATTAATTGACTATTTTTTATTTCCAATACACTACAAATAGAGTATAGTGTCAATACATAAAAAAGTATGTGCTTCAGTTGGTGACAGCATTAATTTATCAAAAGGAAATTACATTTCAATGTCCGTTGTCGCGCGGGTGACGTGTACTGTAAATTTTAATTCAGAGCACACACAGCGAACGGCACGCATTAAAATAGGTTTAACCGGCAGCCGGTCCGTTTTGAAAAAGAAAATAAAAAAAAGTATAAAACAAAAAGGCGCGATCCCGCCATACCTCGGGGCGCGCCGCAAATACCACTGGAAAAATCGTATTTCGCACGCGGTTTGAATTTTAATTGACATTCAAGTGGAGTGGAAGGCCGTCAGTCGGCCTATACGTGAATGTTTGACTATAGGAGCCGGGGTATGGTTTGTAAATATATGTCCAACAAGTTGTAAACGTGAATCTTTTATGATATAAAAACGTTTAAAACTACACTGCTAGTAATAGGCCTCCTAGAATAGAATTTTGTTTCATTTTGTCCAGTCGACCTAATTTGAAAGAGACCTGAACTGATTTTACCGATATATAGTGTATAAGAATCATATTTAAACCTTATTAATAATCAAATTTAGGGCTTGCGAGTTCTCCTTTCATTATCTTACTACTTACTCCTTCCAAAATAATCGTAAATTGAAACATATTATACTTTACTTTTGTGTTTATTGTCTATCTTTACCTATTTTACTACAATTTAATGTTATTATTCTTAACCGTTTAGGCGTAGCCTAAGATTAAATTTTAAGGGGCTGACTGTCAACCAACAGGTATTAGAGAGGAATCAGAAGTTAAATAAATAAATTACGTGTCGTTTGAGTTCTGATGTTTCCAGCCAAGATAGAATCTTGTCCCTAATCAGTTTAACTATTTACATGTAGCAATTTTATGTCTTTATTATAATTTTCACACTGAATAATCTTTTTATTTTTCATTTCCTAGTTAGTTTTTTTATATTTATTTTATCGCAGTCATTTATAACGTCTGTCTCTGTGACATTCAGTCGAGTTCATGACAAATTTAATAACTTTATTGTTGAGCGCATTACGTGGGACACTCCATGATGGCCGCTAAATTATAATAAACAATTCCGTGCGCTCATCACCGCTCCGGCCACGAAATTATTCAACACAAAACCGCGGTAATGTCGAACGTCCGCGGATAATTGCGAAATAACCACGAGACGGCCTCCTGTTACATTTCATTTGGCGTCCCTCTTGGTTTGAGGTTATATTGGACACGATTTCGTACCGCTCAAATTTACTCATTTTTATTAGACAAAATTACTCAAATTCTTGTCTGAATACTTTTTTGTTTTATTTGTCACTCATTTCTGTACATCCGAAAACACTTTCATAGGCTTTCTAAAAACAAATACTTTTTTAATTTACATGATATAGCAACGTATGCCAGGTACATCAAGTTTAAAATAATAATAAAGTCCATATAAAAGATATTCATATAAAAGATATTTATATATTCCATATAAAAGATACCTTTTTGTTTACAGATATCATGATCGGTAATGGATTACCTGCAGACATACTACAAAAAGTTCAAGCTTAATAAGTTCTACGCATGCGAGCGAAAATGTTAGCGCATGCCGCGAAACGAAAATCGCAAACAGCACGTGAATGATCGGCCCGTGGCTAGTGGGCGACAGTGGCAGAGATGCAAGAGATATGCAACACCGCCGCGCTGCCGCTCGATAGCAACCCCTTGGTGCGCAAGATAAAATGCGAAGAGTTCCCCGTCAGGAAGCAGGCGAGGGTCGGGATGGGCGTGCGCGATGAGATGGAGGACGAGTTTGCGGTGAAGACCCGGAACACGCCGCCGATGGGGCCGGCGCCCGGGGTGGATGCTCGGATGGATCATGGCGGCAATGGTTTCTGGCTCGCTGCGGTGACCGCGGCCGGTACGCCGCACCCCATGCTCGACACCTGCACGGAAACCGGCTTCATCAACAGCCAGCCCTCGATGGCGGAGTTCATGACGGCGCTGCCGCAGCTTGGAGGCGGCGAGCTGAGCCCTCAGCACACGCCGCCCGGCTACGGCCCCGATCTGCCTTCTCCCGGCGGCGGCCTCAACGTCCCCGAGTACCCCTGGATGAAAGAGAAAAAAACAACGAGGAAAAGCAGTCAACAAGGTCAGTGCCTGCCATACTCTAATGTATTTTTACTTACTTTACATGGACGAACACTCGATTTAAGTTACAGTAAATATTATATGATTATTATATTAGGCGGCCTATAGTTTCGTTGTTAAGAGACAATGACATTTTATCAACGCCACGAATGCCAGCAACGTTATAATGCTGTTCCATGATGATAATCTTAATAGTCGAGGTCCAACCTACACGTAGCTCGTCGTAGAATCGGTATTATCAGTTTTTACAGTATTTTATGGAAATATTTGCCACTAATAGGTATGTAAACAGTTAGCTTACATCGCCATCGCTTGACGGTGACGTGCTGCAGTACGGCTAGTGGCTCGACACGACCACGTTTCTTAAGTGCGCCTAACTGCCGCGTGAATAGCGGCCGAGGAATTATTATTGTGCCTTTCAACGGCAACAACAAATGGCCATTCAACCATTGTGTTCTGGTTCACGGTCCCAGAGTTTCTTTAATGAACATCAAATTACTCCGAAATATATTGAATTGCGCGCGGCGACTACGTCTCGTGTTTCTAACTGTGTCTTGGGAGTGGGAGTGGGGTGTGGTAGCCAGCGCCGCGCTGGCGGCTGGTGGTATTATTCGAAGCACCGACCGCCGACAGGCCGTGTAACGGAACGAATATTTGTCATGCACTATAACCACAAATTATAAGTGAGAATCTTTTATAACATGAATCTTCTGTTTCTTGGCTTTTACATATACGTTCGTCTACATTATGTGTGTATATTAAATAACATAATTAATCGAAAATGTACAGCCGATAAACATTGTTTCTAGCCTATACACTTTCTATACCTATATCCTTTTCCCTAAGATTGATAATTTTGTATGAGGTACAAAATTATTCTGAAAATATATACTTCTTTTTCTTCCTCCCCTTTCCCAGTTATGTGGGGTCGGCACAGCACGTACTTCTCATCCATATCCCTCTATCAGCCGTCATATCTGAATTCACACTCTTCTTACATATGCCATCTTTCACACAATTAATCCACACTATCTTCGGTCTTCCTCTACTATTGTAACCATCCAAGTTCATACTCATTACTTTCTTTGTTATAAGCCCTTCATTCCTCCGCATAACATGCCCATACCACGTTAACCCAAGAGGTTACTTAATTTCTCTATCACTGGCGCAACTTACAGACTTTCTCTAATATACTCATAAGATTAGAAGGTAAGAACATGATTAAAGAAGAAAGAAATCATTTATATTATCAGAAATTAATTTATTATAACGACTGTTAAACTTTAAGGGAAGAATTGAGAGTTTTAGCAGAGTATTAGAGCTTTTTAAATATAAAATACAAAATCTTATATATCGTAGCTTAATAAATCAAGTTAACTACACAAACACTAACCAGCCAATTTATGTATAATTAAATCAAAATCAAATAACCAATAGATGTGTTGGTTCGTAACTTACGTCCTGGATTTTAAAATTTTATATCTTTGCTACTAGGATTATTCAAAATTAAATATTTTCTTTGCCAAAATACAATATGTAGCCCACGCCCAGGTATGATGATCGATGATTCGATCGTAATCTAATTATTACGCTATGTTTGTATTATCAAAAACTTATTGTAAAAGTTCGATGCTAATAAAAAATAATTTCAATTATTTCAATAACAGTCGCCACTCATCATAAAGAAATTCCATATATTTTTGACTTGACTGTTACGGCGGTTACGTTTGCACATAACCTCAAATAAGGTTCAAATAACTTAAACTTACCTTTATATCTAAACTTCCCATGAGGTGTGATACGATAGTGCTTACTTATGTTACGGAAAAGTTTTTTCGGGTAAGTAGATTTCACTATGATAGGCAAATAAGTAAAAATATTTTTCATAAAAGTATTCCCGCCATTTCCTTCAATTCCATCATGTTTTCACGCCGTGAGCCCGATCTCACCTTCCGATAGCAGTAGAAACAAACGGCCTGTTCCACTTTCTGAATGTTTTTCTTATCATTATTTTTATTAAAGTTCTTTTAAAAATATGGTATTATATTTTATTTCGTTAATAATCATGATAAAATACCTCTTACTGGTACTCCTTATGGAATGGTTTGTAATTTAATCTAAGTTTTCCAGTACTTTGTTGATGAAGTTGGAAGTTGATTGATCTATCAATACCAATAATAATTATACCTCATATAAATAAAGTACTTACTGAATAGTAGTATACAAGTTTGCATTAAATATTTTTTTCTGTACAAATTTTGGATATTCATATTAAAACCAGTTTATAGAATCATACGTTTTACAGAATTACTTGTAATTGTTCATTTATCGCGCGTGGCTGCATTCTGTCGGTAATTAGAGGAAAACTTAAGGAAAAGCTAATTGCTTTCGCAAATAATTACAAGTTTTACCTAAAATTTTGGCTGCTTAAAGTTCGCTGAATTTGATATACATTTCAAAGCGTAATTATTATTCGTAGGCTAATTAGTGTCGCAATTTCAACAAAGTAATTTTTACGGTTTAAATTTAAAACCGTGTTTTTCTTTTTTTTTAACGTTATTTACAGCTTAAACAGCGTACCCTGGCGTACAGGGTTTCTTGCCTTTATGCTGGGGTCCTGGGTTCTAATTCAAGCAGAAGCATGCATTTTGTGAGTTTTATTTAACCAAACACAAATGTTTTTTCCAGTTTTGGCTCGTGCTGTATAAGTTAGTAGAATTCCGTGTCACATTTGTGACTTAAAAGACTATGAAATCTGAATATATTGGTACAATGTAATAGTGTGCAAAACATAACACTTTAATTAATTAATTAAATCTGTTATTTGTATCTTTTTAATTGTTAAAATTGTATAAACAAAAAGACTAATCACTATGGTTTCCATGACTAAGTCATAGCCTAGTTTTAGGCGAAAGGTTAGTATATCATGCCAGTAGAACGCATAATTGGGTGAAAAGTTTCGCCGCAATCCGCAAGTTATTTTAAAAAAGTGATTTTTAGACCTGATGGTGGTACTTATTAGTCCGTCATCGCGCGTAAAGTTCCTATATTGCACGATCATAGTACAAAATATGTAGAAAAATGAAAATGAAAAATGAAATAATTTTTTTTCGATCAAAAAAAATCTGTTGTATCTTTGCAACGTTCCTAAAAGTTTTTTGTACTTTTTTGTACCCGTAAAAAGAACTTAAACTTAGTCTTTAAGTCTCACGACTGCTAATAAAACGTTGGCCATGCTTTTTCACTTTTCATATAAGTAACTTGCAACAAAGTACAAATAAACGAAGTAAAGGAAGGCAAATAATTACAAATGGGTTATTTTGAAAAAAAATCGTTTTTTTTTATCGATTCTGAATTTAAAGGTTGTACAATACAGCCACCGATTGTCTGTGAAGGAAACAATGGCCACAATCCCTGTTCGTTGGGTAGTTGGCGTTCGTTGGCTGTATATTTTCTGTATGTAAACAAAAGATCTAGTGTACGGTTATGACACAGTTTTCAATATCACCGGCGCTTTAAGAATCTGCCTTAATGGGTTCCGGTAATGCGCTCCGACTAGAATCACGTGCTTAGCGAGCCCCATCCTCCCTCTTTCCCGGCCAAAGGTTTTAGGTCACATAACTCGGGATGGTCCGTAACTACTTACTGTAGAGCAACATATTGTACTTTTATACTTTGTAAAATGTTGAATCATCTCTCACTTAGCTGACAATGTGAAGCCTGTTTGTGGAGAAAGAAAGTAATGTAGGAAAAGTGAACGTTAAAGCTAACGGAGAACGTTCTTTTTAGGGCTAAGTATTTGTTTGTCTTGACGAGGCAACTGCACTTACAGATCTCGGTGTGAATGTACGATTGTTGTGGTTCACCGAATATGAAATTAAGTGTTTACGGAGTTAATAGTAATGTACACACAAATATTTGTTTATTTTTTAGTTGTTTCACTACACCCCCCATAAGAATAAGTAATTAATGTACTAATTTGTTCTCTATAATTAACTGAATGTGGACGGTTTTAGGAAGTTGTTCAAAATAGAGAATATTAAAAATAAAACTATTCAAATGTTGTATAATATATTATTTATAAAATTTTATGCAACACTATGTTATAATATATTTATGATTTAATGTAGTATCACATATTTGTTTACTTCATATATTCTCTCCATAGACACGAACATATCTTTAATCAATTCTATCTTTTAATAAAGTCAAATTAAGACATAAATCGTTCTATAGGATAGGGAACTTAATGGAAAGCGTCCGAAAATATGTAGTCGAGAGTACGTAATATCATGCAAGGTGTTCTAGAAGTGTCGGAGTATGCTTGGTATCCATTTTATTGGATACCCCGTGCGGTGCGTGATATTCAGACTGTCTATTAGTTTGGAACGGGGTTGCCAGCTAGTTGTTTGAAATTACAATTTCACTAGTGCTAAAAAGCGGTGAATACGGTTTTAATCCAATTTTATTGCACTTTAATGTCGACATGATTAAAATCGCAACGTTTTGCTAAAATTGGCTAAATGGTTATTTATTTGTAACGTATGTCTTCCTCTTTGAATAACGATCATGAGTTCTTTTGTTTTTGTCAGTCTTATCTATACGACTTTTATACGCATATGTTATTTTTTTTTTATAGTAAAACGCGGCAAACAAGCAAGCGGTCCACCCGATATCAAGTTAACGCTACCCATAGGCATCTGCAACAAGCTAATGAGTTGCAGATGCGTTGCCTACATTTTCATAGAGAGAGAAGGGGATAAACAGAAAAAGTATATCAACTTTTCCTGTCCATCCATTTCTCCCTTATTAGAAAAGGATAGGAAGGGGAAAAGGATTAGGATTAGGTCTCCGGTACCTCACTAATCCGATCGAGCCGACCTATTCGCGCAACCGATGCTGTTTTTACGGATTCTACTACTGTTAAAATTATTTATTTATGTAAAGATATTTTACTTAAATTAAAATGAGTTAATAATCATCTAAAGCTTCTGTAATAAGTCATATTGCTTAACCGAATTAACGTTAAGAATTCATTCTCGACGGCAATTGAGGCTATTGTTTGTAAGCTAGGTATTACTACAATTTCATTCGGCAGTGTTTGATGTGGGAGTCAATATATTATTCACACACCAAATATCTTGATTTCTCGCGTAAGACGCTGTTCGTGTGAGGTATTTTTCACGTTACTTAAATATGCACAAATGGCTCAGGGCGTCCCTACAGGCGCGCCCCGAAAGGTCAGATGTTTTCGTTTTATATTTGTTTTAGTCAATCTATGCTCATTTTAACCCTAAGGCTTTCCTTACTTGCTCTATATAAATACGAGTATGCGATCACTGCTCCTCATAATAACCTAAAAGATTATGAAGTGGTTTTTCTTAGAAAGTGACACAGGTAGGCGATATTTCTGTTTTCGATTGACTTTATTGCTGACATGTTCAATTTCGAAAGTGTATCCGAGTACTTTGGGACTTAACAAATAAGTCACGGGCAAGCGATTCAATGAACGAACGAAAAAAATCAACGATTCGATATGGATCATTCATTGATATGTTATATTAATATACAATAATTGGATATGTAACATTTTACGTTATAGCAACACTTAATATATTTAATTCACTAAAGAACGCGATGCGACGCGACGCGGCGCATCTCGATACTCAGCGACAGATATGGCGGCAACGTAGGCCACAAATACGTGCGATTGCTTAATATTTTCCCGTAGTGTTGCGTCGCGTAGCATTGCTGCGGTTTTCGCACCTAGGACGTAACGTACGTAAAAGACATACGACTTGATAGAACGATTCATAAAATATTTACATATAGTACTTGTGCTCTACTATTACTCTACTATAATAGTCACTGCGATGTTATTCAAGGGTTATCAGAAAATAAGACCCCTACATAATAACAGAACTCATGAAACTGAGATTATGTCTAGATACAATTTTTTAGGACACAGAAACAAAACTACAACGAGAAAGCAATTCGTTATCTCGATCCAAGATAATATTTACTTTATTTGTTGTTGAGTATTTTCTTTGTGGAAGAAAAGAAATCGAGAAGGGCAGAGGTCACCGGTGACTGATCGCATTGTCAACATAGTTGCGTCATTTGATACCGAGAATTGAATGGATTTTGAAAACATACTCTGTTTCTGTTATAGGTCAGCGTGGGCGTCTTACGCTTCGCAGGATTTGTTTAATCTATTTATTGTTAAGAAACAATTTGTCACGTTTACACCTCTTACATGGTTGTTGATTAAGGATACACTTTATGTCGCCTTTCTTTAGTATGCCATTAATCTGGTTGATATAAGTTCGGAGTCCTCTACTAACCCCGCCATTCACTTTCTCAACATAAATTTAACCTTGTCCTCATTCATCCTTTCAATATTCCCGAACCATTGAAGCATACTTTTCTGAAACCACAACTTCCTATTTTCTGCCACACTTTGCCTTTTTAACGGTGTTTTTAATCCAATCCTCAAGAGTGACGTGAAACATGTCTCTCGATATAAATTCGATTGAGATAAATTTTCCTACGTGCCTGTTCTGCTAAATTCAGCATGAACGTAGGCAGAAGCGAGAGAGATGCTGTGTATATATATGTGTGTGTATTACGTCTTTTATCTTAACTGGAGTACCTGTTCTGAACTCCATCATATAGTATTTATTAGAAATCGATCGTGAATTTGTTATACCTGAGGAACTTTAGGACGTTGTTGTAGAATGGGCGTAGCGCCATCCACCATCAGGTAAACGTTTTTCTTGTCTTGTGATTTATAATGTGATTAATTATTACACCTTAAACCACGTAGGTTGGTGTTACATTACAGATTTATCAATTTTGAAAAGTTTACTTTGTTTGATTGATTTTTTTATTTCGACTATCTCTCTCAGGGGTTGAATAGCGATGGATCAAAGTTTCCTTATCGTTTTCACTTCCATCTTACTTTTAATAAAACCAAGCTTGAGGAAGGCCAACTTTGAGAGTTTCAAGTCATTCTCCAACTTTTCAACTGCAATCGAATTTCTACAGAAAAGGCATAAATGTAAAATTGTAGGTAAGATTTCGATATTTTTTATTTTATTCTTGGGTGTAGTCAAATGGAAATTTGTAAGTTTGCCGCCAACTGAAAACTTAAAGATCGAAATAAAAGACGGTCGAAAAACTTAGATTTATTGCAATTTTTTTTAAACAATATAATAAAAACTATAACAATATGCTCGTTATTTTTGAACCTACCTAAATGCAAGGTTAAGTCGAGTGTATATTGGTGGGTTAGCGCTGTGTCTTATTTCTTATATTATAGTTTACTAGCAGACGTTGCAGGTTGCTAGCAGGTTGCCAGCAGGCGTTGTCTTGCATAAACGTTGGCTTGCCTGCTATAAGCGGATGCAGCTAACGTATTTTTCCCAATAGTCAATAATTAAAAAAAAATCTCCCAAAAGCCGATGGCGGCGCCACCTACCTGGTCCAATAGTGAAAAATATAGAAGTAGGATTAAGTATAGAGATAGCAAATACTACGTACGAAAGAACTTATAAGTGGGAAATATTATTTTTATAAATACTCCTTCCTTTTCTAGAAACAAGTCCTGCACGGAAGAGTTAGACATAGTTTTTGACTGAATACTTCTTCTTTTCAGTCGCCTTTTCGTCCACTACTGAACCTAGACCTCCCCCGTTGATTGCCTCAAAGATTGGTCCTCTAAATGTTATTCACATGAAATTATTTTATTGTAAGAAAAGTAGTTCAGTCTTTAAGTACACAAACAATTAATAAAAAACAAAACTGTAAAAAAAAACATCTTATTTACAAAGGTTGAAGGGCGAAAGAGTTTTTCTGTAATAATATTTGTCTGTGTTGAACGAGCGCGTTTGAATACGACAAAAAGCGGAAATGACACCCGCCGCAGCGCTACCCTCATCCGGGGGCGAACGGAGCTGTTTCCAATTGTAATTAAGTTCTGCTTATCCGAAACATAGCATTATTCAACGTTCAAAATGTTTCATTAAAATAATACAACTTTATTTTCTTATCATAATGTAAAGTAAAACATTGATTTTTTTAACCGACTTCAAAAAGGAGGAGGTTATCAATTTGTCTGTATGTTTTTTTTTTTTTTGTGTTTGTTACCTCAGAACTCCGCGCCTGGTGAACCGATTTCGATGATTGTTTTTTTATTCGAAAGGTAGTGTTTGTCGTGGGGTC
>DWTW01001596.1:0-12336 GCA_018246275.1 Papilio slateri
TTTCTAAAGACTTGCAATTAAATGACATTACGGATACCAAAAAATCCCCTTTTAAATCTAAAATTGGGACTAGTAATGAGAAAATAGATATTTTAGACGATATCCTCGGGTCGAAAACCATAACTGAACAAACAGATAAACGAAAGGGATCACAATCTTTATTAGATGATATTTTAGGGAAGCCTTTAAAGGACTCTAGTCAGGTAACAAAATCAGCGACATTAAAAAAGCAGCAATATAACATGGATACCATAATAAGCAAAAATGATTCAAAAGAAACATTGTCTTTGAAAAAACAAAGCAAGCAACCGCTATCAGTACCTACAAAAGATCAGGTTCAACAAAAGAAAACAAAGCCAAGTGAAGATTGGCTAGGTATATTTCAGGAGGAAAACGAGGAAATTGAAAATGATAATCCTGAAATGCCGTCATGGTTAGGTGGAAATAGTAGTTTAAAAAAAACAACACTGGAAAGACGTAGTAAGACGGAAACTCAAAAAGAAGTGGATAAAGAAACTGAATTACCTAAGACTACATTCTCAAACCAGGATAAGGAAGAGCCCAAGGAATTAACCGATTTTGATACATTTAAAATAAGTAGTCATTTAGAACAAATTACGACCACATTCCCTGATGTAGAAGTCCAGAAGAAGGAAGACAACGTTACCTTGCAGGGCGCAGCAGTATTTTTGCAACAACAAGAGGCGCAGTTAATGGTAGCGTTGCAGTTGAAAGCACAAGATGAAAAGCTTGCGGCTATGCAACGTAAGTTAAAGTTGTATTGCATAAATTAAAACTTAAATACATAGCTTGTTATTTTGTATATTATTGTATAATGTAAATGTAATAATTCGGTTCTGGCGTATAGCATAATATGATTTATCCGGTGTCCTTCCTTAATATATTAAAACGAACTGCTGTATTAAAGTGGAGTAAATATTGGAATATCTTTATTTGAGAAATGTTCTTTATATATAGTTAAGTTTAGTGTATGTCGATGCGACTAACAACACCCCTTTGTTTGGTTGCTGTCGGGCACCTTTGACCAAAAGGCTAGTACGAAAATGTTAGTGTTGGTCTTAATTGCTTGGGTTGACGACCGACGAAAATGTTAAGAATGAACCTTTGTTTTTATTTTGATCCTACTCCACGTTCGTGAAGTTTAGGTAAAGCTTTACATTTTGTACTTTACTACAGTTGCATTTAAAGACGCGAGAGTTTATTTTTTGTGTATTTAAATAGCTATATTAAAGTTAAACAGAAGGAGGCGCAGCGAGTTCACCGCGAGGCTGCCACCGCGCAGCACGCGCAGCTGGACGCTATGCTGCAGAAGCAAGCGAGCCATAGACTACAGATGCAAGCTATTATAAACGCACACCAAGACCGAATTGCGCAAAGAATAAAGGTATTGGATATCTTATAAACACTAGTAGAGCTCAGCAAAGACAGCAGTATGAGCTTTAGCTGACCCGGTCGAGTACGACAGAGGTCTCACCTCGCCAAATATTGATGTGTAGAATTGTTTAGTGTTTCATCTGATAAGTAAGGTATTCCGAGGGTTCTTTTTTGTACCTATCCTCTCCTCTATAAGTACTATGCGAAAGAGAGTAGTTTGTGGGTAGTGGTAATCACTGAACACCAAGCACACCGTTTGCTTGCCTTCTAATTTCTTTTTATAATTAAGCCTAGTATACATTAAATTTCCCATCCGTACTGGTAGAGCTAGTTTAATATTTTTGATTCTTAGTACTTATATCAAATTTAGTCATTAATCTTGATGAAGAATTGATGGAAATATGATATACAATACCTTAGAAAAATAATAGATGCCAATTACGTAAACGTTGTAGGCACTTCTAGAATCTAATGAAACAGAGCAAGAAGGCGATAATACTGGAGAAAATTATGAAAGTGGTCCTAAGGATAATAGCGAAAGTCCCCGCAATAAAGAAAAGAAGCAGTTATTACAACTAATACAATCTCTGCAAGAAAATCATGATAAGGAAATAGATCTCATGGAAACGTCTTACAGGTAAGATTCCTTTGTATTTTTAATGGAGGCGAAATAACATTAAAATTATCAATTTCTTATTGATATATTTTTTGGTATAGTTGACCATTCATCTTGTCATCTCTTAAACCATCAGTAGTAAACATATAGGTATATTAATTGTATGGCTTACCAAATTTGATGGGCATACCTGACAATAAGTTAACTGAGACAACAAACTTGCTAGTATTTGTACCACGACCCCTCATCATCCAGCTGCTGAGTTCACATCGTTTGGCTGGCTTGACACTTTTTTTTTCAGGAAACAGCTTGCCTTTTTGGAATTCTCGGTAAGTCAAACCGAAGAAAGGATGAAAGAGGAGAGTAATAGAGTAGTTGACTTTTACACGGAGAAAATAAATTGGCTTGAGGATCATCACGGACTTTACAAGAAATGGACGGAAGAGAACACGGCGTCGCTTATTGAGAGACATAGCGTTGAGAAGGAAATGTTGAGGCAACAGCACCTGGAGAATGTGAAGGTGCTACAGGAGCATCACACTGCGCTTATAGAGAATATTAAGTAAGAAAACACTATGTTTTTACGACACTATCTTAAGCTTTTAAAAATATAATTTAAAAGACAAACCTTTTTAAATTCAATTTCACTTTATTAAAAATTATTTTTTTTTAACAAAATATCTAATCTAGTTTTGTCTATAGACTGTGAGCTGAGCTATAACGTGCATTGCAAGGCGAGTTTGCTCAAAAAATATTCATTCATCACTGCATAAAATCACTTTTGTTTAGTAAAGTGCGTGTTCATTGAAGTGCTCAATAGTTAAGGGTACCGACCGCGAAACATGCACAACAAGGTCGTGGGTTCGAATATTTATTCGACTATTGTCGTGAACCATGTCCAACTATGGATAGGTTAAAAGAAACAATAATAAATGATTTCGATAATCTACTAATATTTCGTATAAATGCCCGATGAGGTTTGACGGCAGGCAGGCGGCCGTAAAAAACTATAACCAAAACCTATTTCAGTATGGACTACTCTCGTACTGTGCCGACCCCACATAAAGTGGGAAAAGGGAAAAAAAACTATTATTTAGTAAAATAAACCAGCTTGATGGACTTTTGTGTATTACTAGCACATTTGTGTGTATACTAGCACAAACGCCGACTTTACGCGGACTTAATTTGTTGATCAACTTTTTTTTATAAGTATGACTTTAATTGTTATTTGCGAATAATTCTTCGGTTTCAGAAATGCTGTAAAACAAGAACAAGTACTGATGAGAGACTCAGCAGGATTCTCAACGGATGTCCAAGAACTGTTGGCAGATGTTAGAGATAATAAATTAAAATGTGATCAGTTAGTTGATAAAGTTTCAATGCTAACAGACAAAACACAGAATGAAGCAGAAACAAGTCTTCAAGTTAGAGAGGTCCAAATTAACGGTATGTGTAATAAGGCCAACACGATATAAGCGAAGCCGAACATTTGTTTACTAAAAGCAAATTCCAAAATATTATCGGAATTTAGTCTTCTTTCTATTTTCATTTTATTAAAATTCAAAGCACTAAATACTTGTGCGACAAAAGTGTTATCAAATATTACGAATATCGCTTTCATCAATCCTTTTACATCTTAATCAATGTTCCAGATATGATCCAACAATTGAAAAAAGAGAGGGAATATTTTGAAAAAGAGAAGACCGAGAGCAAGAACACGATCCACACGCTAGAAGTGAGGATGAAGCAAATGACGACGGTAGCATTACATTAATATCTAATAGTCTATGACAGCATACAGTTAAACTTTACCATATTACCCCAGTATAGCCTGAAACCGTCGCTAAATAAAGTAGCAATGAAAACGCTCGCGATACATATTTTGTTACAGATGATCGAAGAGGATTCAGCTGTATTAAAACAGAAGAAAATGGAATTTGAGTTCGAAAAAGCTACGTTTAGTAAACAAACAGAATTTGCTAAGAACATACTAAAGAAGCAAGACGAAGAAGTAAAGGCGAGTAAATTTAAGACAACTATAGGATGTTGTCTCATTTGTGGTCATGTTATAATATTGTGAACTTTTGCAGATGTTAAAGGAAGAAATACAAAAACAATATCAAGAGAGAGTTTCGAAAATTGAAGAAGAAAAGACGAGATTGCTGAAAGACGCTTCTATTGTAGCTAAAGAGAAGGCAACCGTACAGAGTTTGAGGATGGAATTAGAAGTAATATTATTTTTTTATTACATTTGTAGAGAAAGGATAAAGCTTATTACTCTATCCTTACAATTTTTACTTTGATTTTTTGATTTGATTTTAGAAGACAAAGGTCGAACTCCAGGCGCAGCTAGAAGAAGTGTCCGAGGAGCGGACCAAGCTAATCAGAGAGAAGCAAGACTTACACATGGAGGAGCAACGGATACTTGCAAAGTAAGTCTAAGTCATAATTAACTAGAATGTGTCGTGGGAATCATCTGGTCAAGGTTGCGGGCGTCCACTGGATGAGGCATGTTTGTCACTCCACTTGTGGCGATCTATGGGGGAGTCTACCCCCAGTAATAGGCGACTATTGGCTGAAGAGCTCTCTCTGTAAGAATAAGTGGAATTTGCAGCTCAGTCATGTTGAACGATTGTGAAACTCAACCGCAGTAATTGTTTTTAACATTTAATGGGAGTGAATAAATTATAAATATACTTTATTCATAATTATTTCGAAATATTCTATTGTAGAAGTAAAGATTTGGAAATACTCACGAAAGCCGCATTGGAGAAGCAATCACAAGCGGAGAAAAAGTACTCAGAAGCTGAGAGCCAACAAAGAAAGTACGAAGAAGGGATGCACAAGCTCCAAGAGCACATCGTGTCTCTGAACTCAAGGGAGAAACAGATTGCTAAAGAGAAAATTGCCTTGTCTCGGGAGAGGATCAGTCTACATAACGATTGGAAGCAAATGGAGGGTAAACAGCAATGTTCTTTATGTCGTTCTATGCCAAGAACACCGCAGTATAACTTTGACGCAGCGTTTTCAAGGAATTACGATGCGCCCGCATCTAGGGACTACGGTGAAGCGAATATGAGCCATGCCCTGAGCGCGATAGAGCAGGAAATGGCGCATCTCGTGGGAAGGTCGTTCGCTTTAAAACATGACCCTGCATTGACTGAACACGGACCAGATGTGCGAGGGAATCGTGTTGGTAGCGCACACACGGATGCGCCGGCTGAGGCTGGAGCTTTTAAGGTATTATTTAAAGGTCATTTCGTTGGTCACCACTACATATGTATTACAATTATAGTCGTGGGCATTGTTTTTTTTAATATTCCTAAAACTAAAACATGGTTCACTGTAATATTCGTAAGACAAGTTAGTAGTTATAGTTAAATACGCAAGTTGTGTTGTAATATTTAGAACTTTTTCTTATTGGCAAATAATATTCAACAATCTAATTGTTTATAAAAATTGGAGTGAGCAGAGTTCTAACTTTAGTCTCAATATCGATAAGGTCGCCGTACATCGAATCTAGATTAAAGCGATTGCTTTGTGTTCATTGAAATCGACAAACGGCGGATTTGAACCGTGTTGACATCAATGAAACGTTTTTTCTTTTAAAATAACGGGCACTCTGTCTTACCCTTTTATCTCATCTCAAACAAGTCCAGGATCATTATAACGGACATTTTAATTTCCAGGACTATATGGATCCCAAGTTTATGATGTTACGTCTGGACGTACAGAAAGTCATACACAACCTGGGGGGCAAGGAGACCAACCAACAAGTGAATTCGTAAGGATTATAATAAATAAAAGACTGAATTTTAAAAGTTTTATAAAACTCATTCATTTAATTCACATTCGACGATTGTTAAGGATTAATATTCTTTGCAGTGGCGTTGACGAAACGCAAATGCCAAGTTGTGAATACATGCTGGCTTACTTTATAAATATTTCGACGTAAAAAATATAATTACACAATCTCTTTTATTATTAATAAAAAATATTTAAAAGGTACTATAACATACGCATCTAGAGTTTGTTTACTATAGCTTGGCAGTTTATGTAAATACAGAACAATATGCAACGCGCCATAACAAACCCGTCAATACTTAGAATGCGACGCCCTTGCCTGCTGACGTGTTATCCCCGCGCGCGCCCGTGTATCGTACATGTTGTTCCTTCGTTAGTTTTATTAAATTACTCCATGATATCAACTTTTTTGTACACTGTACACGCAAATAATACGTCATCGGCCTTCGGTTATATGCAAGTCCAGGGGTGATTTTGACTTCCGTGGTCTTGTCTTCTGTTGTCCAGTCAAACCAATATCTGTTATGTTCATGCATTTTTTGGAGATTTCGAAATTCTCACCAATATTAGTTGTTACATGTTCGTACAAAAATAATGCTATGTGCATCGGCCACAATACTGTTAAATATCTGCTACAGTTTACTTGTCGCACGTAGCCGATATCGGTTTGACAATGACACGATCAGCTGTCAAATAACCGTTTAAGATTATACAAATCAATAATACACCCATAGATTATAAAATAAATTTATGAATTCGAACCCAGGATTTATTCAATGTGGGTAACAATAATTTCTTGGTAATGATCGAAAACTAACTATAAAAGACATTGTTTTATTCCAATACATAAAATGTCAAACTAATGTAAACAGATTATATTATGAGATATTCAACATAACATTTGAATATGTAAGTATGATATAATGGCTTCATATAAATTATTATTATCATTTACAATGTATTTATAATATACATAGCAATCTTATCTAAAGTATCCCCCAGGCAATACGCTCCCAGTCTTTCATTAAAATTGCTTTAAGTAGCTCTAAAAGTTTATGGACGGCCTGGCCTTAATATATTTTATTTATTTAATTTCTTCAGATCTTGTATACATTTCATATTTCTTGACAGATTGATATTGCACACGTTATTAATAAGTCTACACGATGGTATTAATATTTAAAACCATACAGTTTAAGCAATAATTAAATTTATTTGAAACGTTAAAAAGTTATTTATTATTAGTTGAGAAGTACAGTTGTTATTTTACCTTTGAACTATTGCGACATTTATAGGCTTTTTAACAAATGTTTACGCCACATGTTTTTTAAGCGTCGTTATGGAATGACGTGTAAGATACAAAAATGACAAAGCGAAAGTATAAAAAAAAATATTGTAAGAGTACACACTGACGTGCCGCACACTCGAAAATTTGTGAAAATGCTCTTTTCATACGCTCTACGGTGGCGGATGCGGCAGATTAATGTTGGTTTACGAATGTACAAAATTATCAATTTTAGCGAAAAGTTTACAGAAACACATGTAAAAAGAAAAAAAAATAGCGTAGACTTCAATCGAATGCTTCATATTTATTGCCCATTTCAATGTCATAATAATAAGGAAAAAGTATTATGTAGTCTCTGGTATACAATTTAATCTGTCAATTATTATACAAGCTCTTATTACAGCCAAATGTTCCTAACTATAAAATTTTTGAAATAACGAGGAACAAAATTATGCCTTCTTGTGATATACTTAAAACAGTATTTACATTTGGTTCTATTATAGTTGTTTTTTATCTATTGCCTATAATCTGGGTTGGCAGGCACTCAGTAAGTATATATTTTCTTTAATATGTATTACTTTATTTACAATTATAAATTTATTGCATAAACATGTATAAGATTTATGAGGTGTTAACGAAATTGGAACTAACACATTCTTATTGGAATAAATTGAATTAAATTCTATAGAATAAAAAAAAAACGAGACATATTCCCGCGAAAATTATAGTTTTTTTTTTAATAAATTTATCACAGTAATATTAGGTCTATAGAATATAAAATGTCTAATTCAAATATAGCTTCGAAAATAAAATATTGGAAATTTTACATGCACTAAGATGGTGGTTTGTTATGATTTCTCTTCGGGTTTCTGATACTTGACCTCCAGCAGTTGCGGGTAGTTCTCCACTATCGACAGCAGGATGCCGTCGATGTAGGCCCGCAGTTGAACGTTCACGTCTTGCTGTTCCTTTAATGCTTTTTGTAACTGCAATAAGAGACATGTTTGTTAATTAATAAGCAATAAGTTTTATTTCAATTTGTACACTATAGCGTGATAGTTTAGAAAATGAATCACGTGACAGTAAAAACCACAAAACATAGTAAAAGTAAGAAAAATGTAACAGTTACACGTGCGTAAAATTTTGAATCGATTAAGATAATCGAGTATCTGTAATATATGGAGTAATATTCATAATTACATTACAGCTAGTTACATGATTATTTTTTAACTTTTTATGGGACCAATTTGGATTAAAGAACTTTTTAAAAATATGTAATAGATAATTAATAATATTTGTTGCAGATGCCTATGGGTAGCGGTCACTTAATATTGGGTGTACCGTTAGCTCGTTTGCCACCTATTGCTATAAAAAAAATTGGTTAATAAAATAAAATAGATTATGTATTTAACTAATCCAACATACTATATAAACTAATCTATAAGAAAAAATTAAATGATACAGTAGGGGTTGATTATAAAAGCATGTTAAAAATAAAATTTACCAATGGGATAGTTTCAACAAAAATCATGTATATTAAAGTCAAAATTTTCCATCATCCATTTTTGTCATTGTATTTTTCCCAAGACACATCGTATTCAGAAAAATGAATTTTGCCGGTTTTGCTTATAGTTGCCTCATTTATTTAAAATAATTTTGAATTAACATCAAAATGCATTTAAGTTTAGTTGTCTGTTTTAGTCCAACTTACTAAGCACATTATAATATTCATGACGATAAAAATTCAACAGATAGTATAAAAAATCGATTGGATAGACAAACCTTAATATATGACGATGGTAAAAGTGAAATTGGAAAAGTGTAAGAAGACGATTACACTGTACATGTGCAAAAACACTTCACATTATGCGTGATTTAGAAGCAGGAGTAAGCCATAAAGTGTGAAAAAGGTACAAACGGCATTCGCGATACATAGTCGGAGGTATATCTATATTAACATGCATTAGAGGGTGTACAGGACAACGTGACATGCAGTCAGTAGTGGTATGCGTACCTTTTCCAACTCTATGCTGAGTTCAGTTTGCGTGCTACCAACGGGCTGCAAAAACGCAAATTTAAAGGTAATATAATCATGTTGTGAATGAATTATACATTGAGGCATTGGTCAAGCTAAGCGTCATGACTTGTGGTTATTTTGGGCGGTTGTTTTTTTTATATGAGAAATGTTATTTTTCGTTTCAGTAATGAATTGACATGCCACAAGTGAAAAATGACGATAGTGAATTTTCAGGCATGATGATTCCAAAAAACATTTTTTTTTGTTTCTCATTGTTCAGGGCTTTTTAGATTTATAATTATGTCAATTAACTTTAATACAAAAGAATGTGTAAGTTAAATTTATAAGTAAGATACATTTTTGAATATTTTTTTTAATTTCTACTTTAAAGTGCACGTTTGTAATTCAAATTGTAGTCGAGTTCTTAAACCTAAATAGGTTTAAGAAAACACTAAGATACCACTTATTAGTGGAGTAAAAATCACAAATATGTTTTTTTTAGAGCAGACATCAAAACCTTTGATAAAATATTATCATGGGTGTCAGATAAACGTATATCTAAAAAGTCCTGACAATGTGAATTCTACAAGTCTTTGTTTTGTAGCAATGTCATTGTTAAAACAAAAACCCTCACGACCATAGGAAGTACAGTGTTTAAATCATTCAATGGTGTCATCATTAACTTAAATTATACAAAAAAAAGTTTGAGCGAGTTTTTTTTCTATTTAAAAAAATATAAAATATAATATCTTTGTTCTCTACATCGTAATGTTACTTAAATTTTCAACACTTGCTACTTAATGAAGGAGATTTTAAATGATAACAAAACATGTGAAATAACTTAGAAATGAGACCATCGTCTTGGAGGCACAAGATTCTTGGGTTTTAGCTATGCTATGACATGCATCCCACCTTTCGACTTCATTTTTTTTTGTGGTTTGCAAATCAATGCTTATAGGAAGGTAATCTACGATAAGACATGAGTCAGGGTTTTTATTTATCAAATTATATAATAAAATCTATTGGTATTTAAGTAGAAATTTGTCGTTACCTCGTGGTCGGACATCTGGGAGAGTTCGTGCGCGAGGGAGTTCTCAAGCAGCGGCCCGCTGACGTGCAATAAGCTGCGGCCCGCCTCCACGCCGCGCGTCAGGATCTGCGCCTGCAGCTCCTCCTGGGCCTCACACAGCGCTGCAAGGGGGAAAGGCTCAGTTAGTCGGATTTAATAGCAACCAGTGATCGCCTAGTGGTCGAAATTCTACTATAATGTATTAAATTACGTTCTTTTGTGAAATGTAATGTATGTATACCCTTAAAGATAAAAAATACGCTCCTTAAAGGCCGACAACGCACCTGTAGCGTGCTGCCTGCTCTAGTGTTGCGGATATTCATTAATGGCAGTGCTCACTTGGCATCAGTTGGCCCGCTGCTCGGCAAAGCGCCCTTATCTCATAAAAAAGACCTACTTTTGGTCCGCTATGAATAATTATATGTACACCTTCCAATACGGAATGTATTGGCTACCTGTGTATGTATTCCTTCTTACCTAAATCCCTCCTTTGTAACAGCTTTTATCTAGGGCATATTAAATTTGGCAATGGATTTGCAACTCCTGCAATTGTTGGGTGTATAAACTTAACCTAACTTACATCTGTTCTGCGTGCGCAGTAGTACCAGCTCTTCCCTCAGCTCCTCCAGCCTGGGGTCCGGGTCCGGCGGCGTGGGCGCGGTCTCACGGGACTCCAGATCGCGCTGAGCAGCGGCCAGCTGTGCCCGCAACGCCGCGGCCGCCGCGCGCTCGCGCCGCTCCGCCTCTCGTGCGCCCGCCAGCGCGGCTGTCAACTCGCCCACTGCTTCCTGAGCTTCCCGCTGTGCTCGAGTCGCCGCTTCGCTGTTCGCTCGGAGCGTTTCTGCTACGCCACGGAGACGACCCACCTAGAACGATGTTAAGAAAGTTATAGTAGGTTCTATCGAAAGTTTATTTGGTCCTTCGAGCTGGATTTTATGTTTTTATCATTTTATAATTTTTAATTATTTCTTCTATGTATTTCATGTACTAGCACTCGAATACAAATACATACAAACTCACACATGAAAATATAATAAGATTTTTTAAACGTACATTTTTATAAGATTATCATAAAACTTGTATAACATGTAAGGGACGTCATTGATTTCTTAAATACAGTGGCCAAAGCATTAATACACCCAGGAAGTGTAATTTATTTAGTGTGAAATAAAGATTTTTATTTATTAACTATAAAGATTTATGGAAAGGTTTTAAGAATAAGGGTTTGGTCAAAGTTGCAAGTGGTTGTACACTGGATGAAGGCTTCAAGGGACCGATATTTATGGCTATTTCATGAGTCTTACGTCCAGTAGTGAACGTCTGTTGGCCGATAATTTTGTCAATTACTAATTGTCATACATGATGCGAATAAATATCCTTTTTCTTCTCAAGACAAGTTACGTGACATTCTTATGAAAATGATATACACAAATGCGAGTCATATTTTCGAATTGGCATGCCATAAAGTTATGTGTGATTGTTTTTTTTACCAGCTATCCATTAAAATGATCGGAATCGATTACTTACGTAATTTATTTAACTGGTTTATTGCATTGGAAAGTAGACGGTTTAATGAAACAAAAAAGAAAGAATAATTTCAGGTGTAGCTCGACAAAAGTTCGTTATATGAACGCTCACCGAGTATTACATTTGACCTGGATTTTAAGCTTAATATATCGATCGCTTCTACATCCGTGTCTATCTGTTACAGTATTGATAAACGTTCAATGTGTTCGTCAGTGTACGTATTAACCAGTAATCTCCTTTATTATACTAGGGCACGTTTCAAATTGGAACTCAATAATGACGTCCGACGAGTTATGTGCGGCAGGTAAAATTACACAAACAATAGTTGCGAACATGATAATCTTAAAAATATCGTTTATTGCGTTTGTGCGGAAACTGTGTTATTAATTTGTAAAAGTTCTTGCTACATCATTTGGCAAACTTAATTTAAAAATAAATATGGGTTCGATATTAATCACTATTTTATCATAATACGGTGAAATTATAGCACATATTATGTTTTCAGTGTCAGACAACAGTGGTAGAGCCCGCAACAACAACATCTTATGCACGAATGGGCCGGCTCGACCGGTGCAATACCACGACCTCACAGAAGACAGGCGTGAAGTAGAAGTATGCTTCTG
>DWTW01001597.1:0-12334 GCA_018246275.1 Papilio slateri
GCACTAAGGATCTATAGCCAGGACGCGTAACGTACGACAACCTAGATGACAAAAGATGTTGAAGTGTTGTGTCAATAAACTAACTTACGCTGCCATCTATTAGAAACTTATAAATAATTAAAACATTTAATTTGTAATAAAAAATATTGAGGTCAATAATCGAGATTAAAAACTATTATATCTTTTAAGTTGAACTAAATTACACATAGAGTCCAAATTTCATCATGATCGGTGTAGTAGTTTCGGAGTTTATCCCGGACAAACAACGTGACACGAGATTTTTATATATATAGGATTATTGTAAAAAATATTAATATTAATTTCATAAGTAATAAAAATGGAAAAACGAGGCTCAAATCTGTCACGATGAATAATTAATTAAATGATTTTTGATACATTTAGTTGAATTCCATCAATTTATTATCAATAAAGTTATAGAATAAAAAATTGCGCTTGGTCTGGACTCAACTTTATTCAGTATTTTTATAAGACAATACAGGAAGAGGATATGTGTTTATTGTGTACTTTTGCTCTAGATAGACCTAACGTACTGCTGTTAACTAAAATGCGGAAATATAAGATCGCAAATAAAATTGCTGTAAGAAAAGGCAATATCTAAATGTAGGAAGTTAGCGATTTCCGTTCTAGGAATAATTATTTATTATGATGATTAAAATCAAAGGAAAGGAAATTTTTTACTTTGTTAAAAAAGGTAATTTGTAGATTAAAGTTGAGATTCTATAAAATATTATGTATCGAATAACATTGTTTCTATTCTTCATTTAAAGATGCAATAAACATTTGTCAAATGTTTACTGATACATTCCTGTGTAGGAAAATATTTCTGCACAGGAGTACCGTTTAGTAAATAACTTTGATAGTGCGAATTAGAGTAAAATATAATTTTATTGCATGATTCAGACGGCGCTGCGATTACCGCAAGGAAAGTGTCCCACTATACCACGATTTCACGTGTGCATAAATGGTAGACATCGTATCAGATCGCAGAGAGTGGGTTACGTTCGTCAAATTCTTTACTCATTGTAAGTATGCGGAGTAAGTCATTAGAAAGTTAAATTTGCATGCAGAATGTGAGAAGTGATCGGACTACAAAAAAATTATATTCTCAAGTTTTTATAGTCAACGAATATCATCAGACACTTGAGATGTAGTAAAGATAACGCTGGTGCAAGATTTATTTTATTAATTGATATCAAGTGACTGATGACATAAATGAATACACGCCGCCTCATCCTATAAAAGGATTTTGTCTCGTTGAATATTATCATTGTTTAATCAACAGACATTACCTTGATGTTAATTTCTTGGTCGGTTGCGTAGAATAAAAATATTCTATTCTGAGAAGAATATAAGAACATAATGGTCACTTGAATGGATAGTTTTTTCTAACAATTGTTCTATGTTATATTTTTTCATCGTATTGCACGTGACACATCATACTTAAATTGAAACACAGTATAAATCAGTTTAAAATGGCTAAATTGCACCGCTCATAAACGCGATCACGTTCAATGGAAATCACATGCCAACAGTAGGTCAGCCGATGTCAAGTGATCATCACCGCCCATGGACATCCATATCATGGATACCATAGGTGCGTTGCCGGCCTTTAAGGAAGGGGTACGCCTTTTTATTAAAGAACCCAATGTTAGTGTGGTCGTGCACTTTGAATACCAAAATAATAATTGAGCTATCGTTGCTTGTCATGCTTGAAATTTTCTAGCTTTTTATCTAGCTTATGCTTAGATACTTTTTCCTTTTAATTTGTCTTGTTATCAAAACTAATTATATCGCAGAAGTGAAAAGATAAGTTCGTCTGCATCTTGGCGGACTAGCTACTTTGAACCGGAGCTAGATCAAGGACAATCTGAATCATATTGACCTCTCTGCCCTTTATCACGTGCCCGCGAAAGCGTAATAATATCAGTCAGTCAGCATATAATAAAATATGATTAGAAAAAAACTAATAATTAATAGTAATTAATATACTTGCCACAAGTTATCTAGTATCCTAAATATTACTCTGCAGTCTTGCGTGGATAGAGCGAGCGTTAATCGTGAGGATATTAATGTCAAGACCACGACTTGGCCTATAATTTGGAGGTACAGTGCCACTTACTTTGTCGACAGTACAACATCGCAAGGCCAATAAACAGTTCTAAGTTTCACTTTGCTGTTAAACGGTGGGCCGTAAAACTTACATATTGTGGCATAGTTCGAGTATAATCTTAAATATTATCACAAGTCAATAAATAAGAAGAAAACACGGTTAAACTACAGTGCAAGTTATCTAAGTTTGTATATAAGAAAACTAGATACAAATAAATAGTTAGTAGTTTTTATTGCGGCCTAATTCTACTACTTTGATAGGCCTTTTAAATAGTACGTCGCATGCAAATCTTTGTACCTGAGTACGTAAAAAGGTACAAAATCGTACCTGATTACATAAAATATTAGCAATTAAAGTTTTTGTTATACGACAATTCGACCACAGACCGTATCTATTGTACTGACCTCAGATGATTCCTCACGTAAAAGGTAGGACAATTAATTCTGTTATGTTGTTTATTGACTAACAAAATTAATAGTTTGAATATATTACGATCATAAAATTTTAGGTAGAGGTGAATGTCAAAGAACTCAACCGAACTACTGAATACATATCCGTGTATTTACTAAATTTTGCGTAAATAATTAGTTTAGTTGATCGCAGTTCACGATAGATCCAAATGTTTTAAGAAAATCAATTGCATTGTTACATTGTAAGATATGGTAAGATTTTACTTTTAGTTTAGCATATTCGTGAGTATTAATGCGAGTATTACTCGTAATATACTTAGTGAAAACCGAAATTCCTTTCACGTTTTTCATTATGGCGAGGAAAGCATTCAACTGATCGGATATTGAGGACGTTCCGTTCGTGGTGGTAGCAGTCTCCAATTACCATGAAGTGTGCCGTTTCTAATATCACCCCTTAGCAAATATATAAGTATAAATAAATACATCTCAAAAACAATAGAGCTAACTCATATGTATAAAAAAGTATAATAAAGTGATTCAAGAACTAAAATCCAGGTGTCTCTTTAAGTTAGTCATATAGTCTTTAGGTTAATCCGTCCTCGAAACGACTTTGCTCTCACGAATATCACAGAACTGAAGTAGACTACTACCTGCTACCTTGTTTCGAGCGGTGTTTGGTGAGAACCGGTTTTCGGTTATTCGGCCGCTAGGTAGGCGTGTTAGTCATCAGGGATGACAACTAATCAACTGTTCTTGTTAAGAGAATTCATACAGGAAACTTTAGGTCGCAGATCACAATGGATTTCGGTTATAGCGACCTCGGATATAATGACGATTTTGGGTACAGCGACGGAATTTACTGGTTCCTTCATCGTCGACATAACCAAAATCCACTGTACTTTCTACTAATTTCACTTCACTTTCACTTCGGGCATGTTGAAAGGATAAATGATGAGAGCGTAGAAGACAAATTTATGTTGCAAAAGTGAGTGGCAGGGCTGGCAGGAGGGACGTCCCAGAAGAGCTTATATCGATCAGATGAGTGACATACTAAAGAAAGGAAATATAAGGGGTACCCGTAACCGACGAGCAGGTATGTGTATAACATATAAAGTAGCGGATGCGACATGACTATTATTTACTTAGTTTGTTGCTTGTGTAAAAGGACAGAGCGCACGTCACGGTGCATGTATCTCTTTAATAATATTATTTTCTGTTAAACATTTAGCATTAATTTAATATTATTGTATTACACGTCACAGACAATTTACATCTTTATTCGAGATCGGTAGATGTTTGTCGGTTACGGTCATGAACGTTATGTTATTACGTATCAGAAGGTCTATTTGCGGCATCGTTATAGCTGCAAACGCTATATTCGTATACGCTGTATTGCGTGACGTAGTGTCTGACGTGTATCACATTTTTTCTTTTTGTCATTGGGATATTAAATTACTTTGACGCAGCGTAATTGAATATTACTCGTGCGTTAACGCATTAGATTGTTTAGCCAACACTGTGTATAATATGGAGAATTCTAGAATAATAGCATTATCAATGTCCACGATGACGTTGCAAATGATAGCGATAAATATGATGAAAGTGGAATATAGAAAAGATGTATACATATATACTTTATATTCTCAACAACTGTGTTATCAACGCGTATTCTGGAAACGGACTTGGGTTTCCCTGGGCGACATTACGATCACGGGCGGCGACGCGTCTGACGCAATTGAATGAGCATGTGTCACCGTCACACCTCCGGCCCGTGCGGTTGATATACGATAATACGAAACATTAAATGCGTGAAAATGTCGTCTGTTCGTCCTAAATTATAAATCCAAAATTTGAAGGTGGCAACGTTAGAGGGTAAGAACTTAAGAAGAGTTCTTAAGAACACTGTAAATACCTCTGAATTAATTTAACACGTATTATTTAAATAAATTTGGCGGCTCATAAAGTTTATAGTGAGTATCTGCGATAAGAAATCAAGACAGCATTACCGCCTTTCACCTTTTAATTATAAGCCTCTGCACCAGTAAGTAAATGACACTCCCGCTTTTTTCAACGGTAATGGTTTATTTTGCTATATATTTCTTATTTTCAAGTTATAAAATAAGAAATATGAAGAATGTACGATGAATTAAATTAAAAACAAACAAAATATACATAGGGACGCTAGGAATAACAACATACAAAATGAAAATGCAATGCAAGTCGATATTATAAGAATTTCAATAATATCTTATTATAGTAATAATCGCAATGCAAAGTTACATACAAATACAGGACAATAATAAATAGATATATAGCTATCGTGTTACTCAACCCAATCGGTGTAGAAACGGTTCTAAATTTTCAATTTTTTAATTAATTAAACTGGACCAAAGACGAGAATATGCAATTGTAAAGTTCTTCACCATTTGTAAAATTCCATAGATTGTATCGGGGTGATACAATTTTACAAATGTCAAATGAGGTATAAATTTTAATAGTCAAACCGGAACTCTCAAAAATGTATGGCAGTTTTATTCAACATTTTTTCTTCACATTGTGACATAATTCAATGCACGCCAATCAATTCCAATTTATTACTCGCAGAGCAAAAGCGCAAAGGTTAAGTTGAAAACAAAACTAATAAGATTGTGCCTCGTGTCTTCTGCATCTGTAACCTTTCCCTTCAAAACTGAATTACATATAAATTATGGGCATTTTTTTATATATTTCTATGTAGAAATATAGTCTCAACAACCCGGTCTTTCAAATTCATTGGTGTCGTTGTTGTTAGGCGTCGACGATAGAAAAGAAGAATTACACTAGAGTGATCCTTACTTATCATTTCTAGTAGTTTTCCCCCATTTCGTTTGGTATGCATCGCGTACATTGTATCTATTCCTCTATCGTCGATTATTTCAAACTACATCGATGCTGCTAGTCAATCCTCCACAAATATTCATCGCAACCAAACTGACCTTCACAAACCACTGCACGCCTCTCCGAGTGAATGGAGGTTGACGGTTGGCGAACCTCATCACCAACTATCCTCATAGTCATTTTTTACCATACTTTAAATTCTGCTTATTAATAAGAAAATATAAATTAAAATACAAAAATACACCTTTATAAGCACATTAATATGACTAGTAATTTTTATTTAAACATTTGTGTCGGATCTTAAAGTTCCGATTTAATTATTTAAAGTTTCATCATGTACAGACATACATTCATATAATTCTTATTATCAGGCAAAAATTATTATTATGGGATAAATAATTTCAACTCGTAATCTAATCGCAAATGGGGTCAGTCACATGGAATAACTGCCAATAAACCTAATACAAATATATTAATTTTGTAACATTGACAAAATTTATTCACTTACGTTACGTTCGCGCAACATGACAAAAATGAGTGTCTGAGTGAAAGAAATAGACTTAGGTTAGGTAGCACTCAGCTTATTCGTACTGATAAAATTATTAATAGGTACGACGACATTCAAACGTTAACTAAAATAACCACGTTATGGTTACAAAATTACATGTGTAAGCGAACGACGCTTATTATTTGTGATACAAAACAAAGCCAATTTAATTTTATAGAAACGTATCTTAATTCTATTGAAAAAAAAAATAATTCTCCCTAGCAACAGCGTACCACATGGTTATAGGCCCATTGTGTTCACACACAAAAGGATCTTAGCAGTTATACGGAAATCTAAACCATTAATATGACCATTATTTAAGAATACGAGAATAACGAATGAGAGTAAACAAAAATAGATAAAAAATTGTTACAATAGTAATTAATATTTCGAAATTACCCCAAAATTTAAATTGTTAATGGGTACAAGGTCAGTAAATCGATCACATGGCAAGTATAACAGACTTGGCAACGAAAATGATAAATACCTTGAGAATCCAATCCCAGAAGGTGTCGTAGAAGTCCATATTCATGGTTATAACGAAGTAAAAGAAATAAGGGACGCGTAGCAATGGACCCGCCTGAGACGAATCCTACATTATAATTGGCATCAACTGCAATTAGCCCGAAGCCATTGCTAACCCAAAATTAGATTACATTTACCTTTGCCAAACATTTTCGGAATATTATCAGGAAGTCCTCGATAACATCGCCGGTCCCACCAGTAACGTCTTCCAACTCCAGAGACATTTTATTTTCTCTAGTCGACGTTTTCAAACAAGTTAAATTAATAAGTTAACTATAAATATAAAATCACAGACGGTTTTCTTCTTTGGAACTATATAATCAGATCGTGCATAATACTTAAACTTATTTGAGTGTGTCTAGATAAACGTACGACGCGTCACCCGATGCCGAAAAGCATTCTCACACTGACTTGACAGCCCGAGCATTTTGCGCTCACCCAACGTGGTGGGGCACAGAACTGCACGCCGTTGGTTATATGTGGCGCTCGGCGGTCGACGGCTATCCGCGATACCAATGAACTGAACTACTGTGGCCGAGTGAGCGATTTAGCGGCCGATTCTGTTACGACGTTACGTTACTGATAAAATCATGAGTTCGAGCTCGGACATGAGTACAAAGGGGTTCGATCCGTGGACTGCGATGCTTGAACGATTGCTGCCTCCCTTACCTTACCTAGCTACTTAAATAACGTTCACATACATACTATGCAAATGGTGAAAGTGAGTGCAACGCAAGAAAGAATTCCTCGCGATAAAACTGAATTTTGCAACAATTATTTAATTACATTTTGATGCCAGAATCAACTTCCTTCGTTATTATGGCTGCTTAAACTATTTTTATAGTTGTTAAAGGTCGATCTATGAATACATCTTAATCTAGCGAAGTAGCAATGTAAAAAAATACTATGATTTGTTTAACATTTGCAACGAATAATTTTTGCACTATTCCTTAACTTATTTTTAAATATTTTCTTCTCTTCTTCTTTATATAAAATAACAGTTGAAGTTGAAAATTTAATGCTTCTCTAATTTTCATTTTCATAAATATATTGGATTGATTGGGATTGAAATTTGTCACGAAAAGTAAGCAAACATTCGTCAACATTATAAAGTTTTCTGTTGAATCAATGATATCGTTCCAGTATCATCATGATTTTTCCTTTTTAAGAAGAGAAGTGAATAAACGATAGTCTACATTTTTTATACTCGTAGTTAAAAGCTGGACTGAACTATAATTTTTAACGCCAGTTAAAAATTATGTTATATCAATCACTTCTATTAGATGTAAAGTCTATTCCACTAAAGAAACTCTCTAAACGTGTATTCTAATGCTAATATAGTTATATATAAGCTAATATATAGGTAATAACGTTTAAATTACTCTGCACCTACAAGACGGGATTTGCGTGTTTCATTTGTTCGAAACCTACAGTTACGGAATACGAAAGACCAATAAAAGAATACAGACTCTGCTACCACGATGTAAAAAATATAGCAAAAATTCATGTTTTTCCAGACATACAGATAACAAGCGCTTGGAAAACCCGGATAATTTTTAATGTCGATCCGGAAATTAGCTAATCTTTAATGTAGTTGTTAATTCGTATTTGAAATTAAACATATATTTCCAAGTATTGTGGATGTTTGATAATAAAATAAAAATACAGTAGATATAGACGCGATACTTAGTAAGGTAAAGAGAAGGTCATCGTTTATAAGGGACGCAACCGCACGATAGCATGCTCAGATAGCATGAGAGTCACTGATGCTTGGAATCCGGATACCCTTCTTTTCATAATATGCAAACTATCCTATATAAATGATTTACTGTAGTTTTAAATTCTTCAGTACCGCATATTCAGAATTATAGAAACCGTGAGAGAACCTTCATGACTGAGAAATATAAATACTTTAGAAATCGTCAAACACCGTTTCGAGAAATTTCCGTTGTACCTACCGTGTCACGCAATTGTACATGTAATGTATGTATTTGTGTAATTATATCGATTATATCTCGTTCAGTTCAAATATTCTTATGAACAGTGTGTCTGTTTGAGTATCTTCGAGAAAAGATTAAGGGTGTTATTACATAGTTTTTGTTTTTGACCTCAGTTATCCGTGTTAAAACTAGTTTTTGTTTCGTATATAGTATAAGTAGTACTGAGTTTACTCGACTTACTTTGCATCTGTTCTATTTTACTTCTGGTATCTTAACATTTAAATACGTAATTGAAAATGTGATTAGTATATACATTGGGCATTTAGATTTTATGTTCAGTCAACAAAGGTTAATAAAGGCAAAGGTCTTTATTTTTAAAGAATGCGTCTAATCATTAGTGCAACCATCGTTGCTCAAAAGCAACTAGAAACAAGAACACCTTGTAACCAGGCCACGTGTAGTGTGTCCAGCATGAAATAGTTGATTAGGTGTTGCGTAATTTCACAAACGTTGAATGTGTGCTCCGAAGGAAATCCATTAGAGCAAGCACAAAACAGGTTTTAATCGCTAGTTGCTATGGCGAAATATAGATACGACAATAAACTAGTACACAGAATTGAAATTATTGCCGTCACCCGAACCATGTTATACTGAAGATTATAATGAACCACGTGGATATTCAAGGACAGTCAATACGACTCCAATTTATATTGGAGCTGTATGTCCTAATATTTTAATTGAGGTCTGTGTAGCAGTAGGATATATAATTGGATATTGACTACTCGTATCACCTGATCCCAATAGAGCAATATATGTCGAATAATAAGATTTTTCAATATGTAAGAATCTCAATAATGCTAATAGTATAAAGAAATCAATCTGGCACAAAGATTATTGACCGAGGAAAAAAGATATTGAAGTGAAGACCTCTGAATGTTAATAAGCGGAACGTCCTTTCTGTAATTTCCGACGTGTTTGAGATATATCAACAAGTAAATATTCCTCTGCGAAATACTTATGTTCGAGTACACGTGATTTCGTGTTTTCAATATTTAATATGTCTATCTCGTCATATCTAACGTACATGGTATAATTCAGCTCATAAACCTATTGTGACGTCGGTGATATGCTGCTTTGCGCTCTTGTTTCTATTGGATATTATTGCATTGTGGATTATTGTTTTAGTTTAGAAACATAACGTAAAACTTGAATGGTTTAAATTATTTTGCTTTATCATATGATTATTACGGACGCACGTGTATCGTCGACTGAGGAATAAATTGAACTTTTTTAGAAATATGTAAGTAGTAAGAATAACCGTGAGTTCACACTCCTCAAAACATCACATAAAACATGTTATCTCTCTCTTTCTCTATAAAAAAAAACTGAGATCACAGAACATGTTTTATGATAGTTTTTTCGGCCGTGTAAACTCACGGTAAGATAAAATAAATATACATTTTCTATATTGAAATGTTATACATGCACAGAACATTGTTTCATTTTAAAATTACATAATGGCGTGAAGCTATGATTAAAATAGAACAACTAGTTACCAAGCAAGGAATGCCGGGCTGACAAAAATGAAAAAATAATAATGTTGTTGAAATAATTTCGTATTTCTTCGACATTTGATTTACACAATACCTTGTATTATATTTTTACTTATAAGGTTTGTAACATCGATCGTCAATAACTAATAACTGACCGCAAAACCTTACTCGACAGTATAAAACCATTAAAGAGTTTTTTCATTAACCGATTACAGTAAATATTTTGGTGGCATTTAGAATACAATCACAAAGATACTTTGCTGTAGATCTTAATATGTTTTTAATGTGATTTATTCTAGTGCAAAATTGTATTTACTAGTTATAAGACAAGCCAAAGGAAGTGAAGAAGGAAAGAGGTATCTCCCCGAGATACCTCTTTTTTCTCGCACTGTTTCGTCCTATTTTCGAACCGACACATCTCCGGTCTGGATGATGCCGGAAAGCAATTTTGAGGGTAAGATTTCCAATAGACTTATCTAACGTAATAAGTATCGACTATCTGGCTTTTATGGTTTCATATTTATTGACATCTGAAATAAATTACATCACATACTGACCGACTCGCTCACTGACGAGCATCAAAATTCTAAAGTACTTCCAGAAGGCTTACAAGGCTAAAATTTAGTATTTAGGTTAGGAATAGTATTATAAACTATGGGAAAATTAAGTAATCGCAAAAGTTCCCCTTCTAACCCCTCGTATAGGGGTGCACATTTGTACAGTCTAGAATGCTGAATTTTCAAGATAAGATGTCATTGGCAGACTTATCAAACGTACCAAGTATCAGCTATCTGTTTTGTAATTTTGGATATATTATTATATTAGCGATCTCATACTCTAAGCGCGTTGATCAACGTATCGTCGTCGATGTCCAGTAGTATTGGGTCGTCTATATACATAAATACAGTTGTACACACATAATCTTTAAAACGTCATTAGGCAGTCGGCCAAACGTTCTCAAATACTGGCTGATACCGGATCATAAGAAAACAGGCGTTATCTTTCCGGAATGAAGATAAAAAACGACACAAATAAATCAACTACGATTTCCATTCAACGTTTTAAAAGATTTAAGTACACAGCGTGTCTGTAACAGTGCATGATATAATTTTTTATTATCACTTCCTAGTACAAAGGTATAATCTGACTACCCGTCAACATATACAAGCAGATTAAAATGAGGGTATTCAATACAACGTCTAAATAGTTGCGAGAATATTTTTTAACTAAATAAATATAAGTAGTATTGTGTTCAAGGAATAGGTCGTAGATATGAAAATTTATCTTATTTCCCCTTCACAATAACCGAACGTGATTAATTTGTATCATGCAACATAATTAAACAATTAGGATCTGTGTTCTTTCCTGGTTGGTGATGGTGTCAAGTGCGTTTTCAAAAGAAGCAGTGAATGGGGCTTGGGTGACTACTGAGAGAACATCTGAATATTCCCAATCCTAATTTAGCAGGCGTCGATTTACCAAGTTAGCAAAAGTACCGATAACTTTAGCTGGAGGAAAGTGTGAAGATTAAAACGATGCGTTAATATTATTATTACTCGTATTAATATTAATTAATAGTTAAATTTAGACCGTACGACTGCTACAACAAGCCTTCGTAGTTACTGTGGAGTACTTTTGAATGTTGGCTCGTACAAAGCAATGTTAGTGTTACTCATAATGCTTGGGTCCACGATTATAAAGTGCGTGGCCGCAAAAAAGATTTCTTCAGATCCCGCTCCCGGTTCTTGGAAGTACCACACGCCCACGTAGATGCATCACGATTTGTTGTTTTGTAGCTTTGGGTGTAATTAAAAATTTCTAGAGCTAGTACTAGTTACTGCAACATCAAAAAGCACTGAGGCCAAACAAATAAGTGAATATACATTTAGCAATGTTTATATGAGAAGTTACCAGTTTAAATCTTAATTTCGCATTTACTGATTCAGGATAATAAATTACTTGTTGTCGTTAAATCACGCAAGCGAAAGTTTGTTTGAATATCGGATTTCCTTGAGTCCATTATACAGCCGATAGTAAAAAGTCATATTTACCAATCACATAAGAA
This sequence comes from Papilio slateri, assembly GCA_018246275.1. NCBI lineage: Eukaryota > Metazoa > Arthropoda > Insecta > Lepidoptera > Papilionidae > Papilio > Papilio slateri. Next base: position 12,049 of record DWTW01001597.1, read on the forward strand.
AGATGTTCTCTTCGGGTAGATGTGTATATCTGTCCTCAAGGATTTGTATGTAATGATAAGTTTGTTAATAAGTTATATTGGTAATATTTGTATCTGACTGAATACTTGTTTGAAATTTAAGGACGACTTTTGTACACCATTTGTGCGTTATTACTTATTTAAAATTCGCTGGCGTTCATAGATGTAGTCAAATTTTACAACGAAAATTCCGGTGTGTTCAGTCATGTTCTGTTGTAAATACGTAAATTAAATTTGTGTTCCAGCTTCAAATTGGCAACGCCTAACA
>DWTW01001598.1:0-12332 GCA_018246275.1 Papilio slateri
ATGGTAACATTAATAAAGGTTTTATAAACTAGCCTATGGAAGTTAAATGAAGAAATTATTACTTTACCAAGGAAAGTATCACGATCTCACAGAAAAGTAGCGTAAATCGATGGTATGTACTTATATTTTTGATTTTGGTCTACTAAGTAGGTGCCTGAAGCTCCTTTCGCGGTAATACGCTGGATCTAATTACAATAAAAAAATATAACTGTTCATTACACTATCACGAGGAACCTAGACTACAGTCAAATTTTAATAAAAAATTATTAGTGTGAACTTGTTATCACTGATTCAGACGCCTATAAATTTAGGAAATATTTTTTGTGGCAAAATTGTTTGCCCAATCAAAAGTTTACAAGAGGGCAAATATATTGTTAATAAGAGTATCCAAAAAAAATGGTAGTAGATTGGTAGTGACTATACAGGCGGTTACAAAAATATAAGTGGATATTTTCTTGTGACCGTGTTTTGGAGCACCCTGTTAATTTCTAAACAAGGTTTCTTCCACAAAAAGATGTCTATTCGTACAAATGCGTTGTAAAAAAAATATTAAAATATCTCGAATATTTAAAAACTTCAAAAAAAAATCCATTATCTTTGATCCTCCCCTCTAGCGCCCAAACTAAGCAACTTTGGATTTAGGTAAGTTGGGTTAGAAATATGTTAAAAATTTGATGCATATTTCATATTTTGGCCAAGGAATCTGTGGTCTACCGTTGTGCACGTTATTTCCGGACATCCTGTATATTGTAAATGGGCCAGTATTCAATCGGGAATGACCGGAAATTGTTACTGACTGCCCAACAACCGCGTTATCATCTGTCTTATCATCATATTATGCCTATAACTGTTTCAATAACCTTCTCAAGCTTGACGCAATTGTAATGTGTGTCGGTGGATTGTGGTAATTAACAAAACACTACGAACAACGAGGTATGGGTTTATCGACTACACAGGTGAGTTGAGTCAAACCGCTATCGTGGGAATTGTAGTCCGTGTTTGGGGTCCAGGGCGGGCACGTGGCATTAATTGTTTTGGCACGAAGCAGCAACGCTCCCGCCGGTATGGCGTGACCTTAATGGCGTCGAAATTATATGCTTTGATTTAAAAGTTTGACTTGAATTAGCGAGATATGTAGGCGTGTAAAGTTTTGAAAAAGAATTACGTATTATATTTATATAATAATGTGTGAAATTATTCGCAGCAGCGGCGGCTTAATACAAAGGGTGCTTTAATTAATATACGATGTTATAGAAAATTAGAGGTATCGTGTGGTAGTCCCTGTTCTAAGAAACCCGAAATTTCACCATGATAAATCAGCATATTTACCACAAACGGTCAGAACTTGTCAAAGTAAGAATTTATTGTACAACGGAACAAATAGAATTGATATTATATTTTTAGCTAGTTGACCTCAGTCACAGTTAGCACCTACTGAGCTTCAAAGAAATCTCATCATAAAATAGTCTGAAGCAATAAGTATCTGTGTGTGTGGCTGTGCTTGATGACCGTAGTAGCATCTCAGCCACACCGCACTATAGAAACCGATAATCAAGATGAACTGGGCCTCAATTGTGCTATTTTAATGCTCTCATAATAGTTTAGTAACGGCGCACTACTGTCAAATCTATATATAATAACACGATTGGTTAGAAAAATGTCAAATCAACAATTGTTTAACCATTACGACACGACTGTGATTGCAGAATCAGTGGGGTGGACTATGAATACCGCGGCCAGAATAGTCAACGGATGCTCTAATAAAACCACTGGCGTAGTATTTTTAGCCAGATTTTTTTCTCTTTCGGCGCACATGACGATGACTGTACATACATATTGATTGATGTTTATACTCTTATAAAACTTACTGTGCACTACATATACCAGTCAGGGGTCAGGTGTCGTGTCAATTGGGTGGCGTGCTTCCAGCGGCACTGTTAGCCCATTAACATTTCGAGTTCAGGGGCCGATCAGATAGATAGTGCGTGCGCCAGTGACCCCAGCGTACCCGTATGAAAATGACTCCTTATCGACGTTATCTACCGCTCGCGTGTGACCAAACTGTTTATATTACTTATTGTAGATCTAGTCTAAGGCCTCCTATGCTAAGATTTAATTAATGATAAAGATTTTGTTGCAATAAACTTTAATAAACTAATAAAAAACGATATATCAAAAAGTCTCCGTCTAGGTGAATTTAAATAATATGATATATAAAATAAGAAACAAAATATATAACAAATAAAGAACTTCTAACGGGATTCCCTCGGCAGGGAAACCAGACGGCCGAGACTTAGGATGAGTGGGAAAGAAACCGGCAGACGATTCAGGTAGTATTGAGGAGCACTGCTACCTGCCTTTAGGCTAGAAACGCACATCACCTTTATCTGGGGGTACGGTAGTGTCCCTGCCAAGACAAGCCAAAGCAACGGGGCGCTACCGCCTTTTTCGAGGCGTTTCGTCGTATTTTCGAAGCGTCATAGCTCCACATACTTGCCGTATCGCTCACTCACTGATGATCATCAAAATTCTAAGGTAATTCTTTAACCCAATATAAATGATATGATTTTGTTCTGTTTTGTGCTAAAAAGTTTTGCTTAGCTGTTTATATCCCTGGAACGTGATATAACATTTAAATCCTCCTCGCATAAGCTCCGCAAAATCTCGAAACAGCCAATCCGTACTTTTTAGCAAAAATCGGGGTCAGCTGGGCTGTATTATATTTAAAAAAGCATTAAAAATCTCGCACTTTCAACTCATCCTATTCTAGACAAAGAATTGTAAAAGCTTTGCTATCGTACATTGTAAGGCATAACGCTGCATGAAAAAATAAGGCTGAACACTTTACCAAAGAAGATATATCAAAATGGTACCTAAAAGGTAGGTTGTGAATGATACACCATTCACGGGCAAATGCATATTTGATTTATTTTCTTCTGCCTTGAGACATTTATTTATATTTTTGCTACTTTTCGTATCATGTTAGCTGTCTATCATTATTTTAATCTAGTCTTCATATGAGATAGACGTCGAGTAAGTAAATTTTAAAATAAACGTAAAGGATTTGTCATAAAATAGAAAATAAATAAAATGATATTTTGTGATTATTTGAAGCTGATTAATACAATAATAAATAAATATATTACTGTATTAATTAGCTTCAAATCAGAGGCAATTATGTCATAATAATCCTTCAATGGTTCCCAACTGTTGATTTGGTATTTTAGTAATCATTACCGGATAACAAATAGTCATTAGTACGCCATTATTACCCAATTAAAATACCACTATCGAAGGCTCGGTTTTAGTTATTTTAAGATAGATTTCATTAATGGAGGACTTATCTTTGTTGGTCATTACTTACCGATCAAGCCGATGGTCGATTAACCACTCGTATATGCCGCGTGGGGCTCCCAACCCTACGGAACTCTAGCGAGCCCCATTCTAGTTTGCATCTGATTGCAGCGTGGAGCGATCGCCACTTGCCACTTGCTAGGACCCTTTGTAATCAATCGACCTTGCTATCAAGCACAATCTCTGGAGTTCATTTGTTCATACATTCCTTAGATCTTTCATTGAAAATGTGTGTTGTATTTAGATTGTTACGTTAATACTTTTAAAACAAGTCTTTTATAATTATTAATTTGTTACAATGAAATAATTTTATCGTTTTCTAACCTCTAATAACATACCTTCCACATATTTTTTAAGATCATCATCTATCAAAGGAAAATGAATTTTAATAAAATCACCACAGGTAGCCATCTCAGTTGTAAAATTGTTGTATAGGGCTTGGTTATTACCAAGTATAAGAAATTATTTAACATTTATTTAGAAAAGTATGAAGTTTATGTCAAGGTGTCACGTCAACGCCGAAACTGTCATATTATTATATTTTAATAATAACATTAACGCTCTGGGTTCTTGCCTTTTTGAGCCAGTCATTTACAATTTTCTTGTTTTAATTATTATTGAAAGATTTCCAACGGTATAATTTACTAGAGGTTCATAAAATTTGCAGTCTTTTAATAATACTTTCAGATTATTAGGTATATTTTCATTTATTTCTTCTGTATCATTGCTATACTGACATTTTGGGTTAGATAATATTTACTAGGCATGAGCATTATTGTTTTTTTTCCATATCGGTTATATAACCAATAATTGGTTTTCATATCGATATCATAAACCGTTTTCAAATATCGATATAAAATGTCACGTTATACTAGTTACCAATTACCTTAAAACTGTTTTATTCGCAAATGTATGTGAAATGAAATGAATTTTGAACTGATTCAGTTTTTTTGTTAGAAGAACATCATGAGTATCATAAGATTTATATTTGTCAATTATGGATAGTTTGTGTAATGCGGCGATTTTCCTTCATTCTTTTCTAGGCTTAGGACTAGCAGAATAGTTGGGTTACAATGTCATATAAATTAATAATTAATTTTTTCCTGGCGCATCTAAAATTCACCATATTTACAATAATTCTGTTATTTTAATCAAAATTTAAAAATTTATAGATACAATGTATTAATTTATTAAATAATTTAGTGAATCTTTTTATATCAAGATTCGCATTTAAAAATGCTAAATGTACAACTTTTTGAGGCTTAAGGCGACATCTTTTTCACTTATAACCAACCCTGTTTTCTAGAATAACCTTTCACAATTTACCGAAGTTGCCATAATATTGAATTTGCTGCGATAGATAAGTGAGGGTAAATCACTTTGTGCTCACGCCACCACTATGCTGGACTGTTCCATTTGCCCTCAAAAAAATTCAGGGCCGCATTTCATCGTCGCAGTACATTTGTAACGTTGCCTTGTGGTTTTGTTGACGTAATAACGTCTTATAAATCGATGAACGCAGCACTATATAAATCGATGAACGCAAACACCAATATGCGCGTTCCTCAAGGGGGTCAACAATATTTATTACTTCTTCTAATGATTTGTTTTTATTTATTGATCCTATAATTAATGAATGTGTGAGTTTCTTTAATTCGTTTACTGCGTGCTCGTTTTTATGACAGCGTAATTTAAATCGAGGACCAAGCAAATTTTGTTTTGTATTATATTTATTTATGAATGAATAATGACTATTTTTAATAATAATAAGCATGGCATTTTTTTTAAATTGAAATTCAAAGACAATGTATGTTGTTAATGAATAAATGAATACAAACACAAAATCGAGGGCCAAGCAAAGTACACAGACCAAATGTTTTGCTGTGTCCAATGGCTTCAATCCCATAAAACCAGTTTTTAGCGACGAAACAACGTCTTTCACTCTCTGATCATAGGCGCTGTAAACGTTTTTTTCTAGAAAGTCTTCGCAGATTCCTTTAAGGGAATTTTTATTACTATTTATTTGATACTACCATTCGTGTATTATTCACCGCTGACAGTACAGTAGATATAACACTGTACACAATTGTTTCATTAATATCCATTCCTCTCCACTAATACTCGGCCAGTCTTTGTCTATAAGTGCCATACAGTGTTTCACTGCTTCTTTTACCACAACAAAACGACGTAACATAAATAAATAATAGTTTAAAAAACTAAAAAAAAACACGCTTTTAGAGTTAATCAAACTAAAAAGCAAAAAATAATTCTTAAAATAAGAATAAAATTATTGACGAGAAAATTAATGTCACTGTTCTATAAGCGTGGGGTAATTCAAAAGCGTGTTTAATATAATGCGTATTAGATCTGTCAGTATATTTATGTATGAATACGGAAGAAACAAAGTGAGGACGCAACTATCGTGAGAGAGTCTCTATTCCGTTTTGTTAAGCCGAGTTCCCGAACCACAGAGTAAGTCTGCTCAAAGTATAAATTGAAAGCTATGTTCCAGTTCGAACTGGATCATCCATGCAACAACTGTGCCTTTACCTATATTTTAGTCGTAGTTTTAGGACGTATACGGGACCAAATATGTATGTCACTTTCAATTTAAGACGTTGCAATAAAAAATTTTACCACAAACTAATTTATCAAAAAAAAAAACTTCGTCTGATTACGTAATTTTGTTTTTAACTACAAATTTCAATTATATTTTTTTAGATCTCCCAATGTCAAAATGAAAGGAACTGCAGCAGAAAAATCCTGATTCAATTGCAAAAATCAACCAACCCTCACAATTCAATCTACAATAATTTAAATAAAAACTTACGTGTACCATCCATGATAGCTTTGCATTAAAGTAAACTTGTTTTTAGCTTCCACTGCGCGTAACTCAGTATCGTTTACAAACGCGCCTAAGGAGCACGTCCAGTCCGCCATCTTGATTTTGTTTTTTTTTTATTTTTAATTTATAATCAGTGGCAGTGATCTAAACGCGTACGGCTTCTGGTATTTTTAAATTGTTTTTAATTGGTGATTAATAGATTATAAACAATAATTATATTTGTCAATCACTTGATTGTAATACACTTGTATGTTATTAATTATAAAGTGGATTATAATTTTAATCTAGATATTGTTTTGCATTGAGTGAATTTTAATAATACATGGAAGATATGTGAGTTAGCTTTTTTATTTGTTACTTCTAGTGTTGGAACGTTTTGGTTTTTTAACGGTGTTTTTATTAGGTTGTTTTTTGTTGTCGTTTCCTAATGATACTTTAGAAATCTTTACAAACTGATTACTACCATAATTATGTCTACCAAAAACATTGAGTTTGAATTATTGGGATCTTGTAACTTGACTAAATTATTGAGATTGAAGTAAATATCACAAAGTTTCGGTTTGATTGTCGGTTATATTAAAAAAAAGGAACTGAAATCCATAAATAATTCATCATATAATGATATATTGACATTGTTTTAGACATAATATCAGATCAAGTAATATATAATTCTGAATAATGTAAGTATACTTTACGTTTTATTACACTCTATAAAGTCGTCAAAAATAATAAAAGTGGTCACAATGTTCATCCATCTTAATAGAATAAAGTCTTTGATTTAGGTTGGCTTTGAATATAAAGCCATCCCTTGTGACACAGTGAGATGGTATCAAAAGTAATTATCGTATAGTCGTGCCGTGCGGATATCCGCAGTGCGCACCAAATCGTTTTGCTTAAATCTCAAATTTAAGAAATGCGGTACATTTTTGACCGTAGATATTCGTTATTAAGCCCGCACGATAAACTTTGATCAGTCATAGAATTTGATAATGGAATAAGGAAAATCTCGCGGACCGACAGAAAAACAGGCTAGATAAATGATATGTAATATCGTAATTATCATTACCAATCTGTATTAATCTTCTGCTAGACATATAACGTATACCTTTCCAGCATTATAACCTTCTCTTTCCTTCCTTTCCGAATCCAACGATTCCCCGTCGTCCTATGAGGTCATCGGTCCATCTGGAAGGAGGGCGCGCCACATTTCTTCCCATGAGTGGCCTTCACTCCAAGACTTTCCTACCTCTATCTGATGCCGCTAGCTCGATAGATGTGACCGGCCAATTGCCACTTCAGCCTGCTGACTTTAAGAGATATATGTTACCGAACAACTGAAAACTTCGTCAGCTTACAATCGGACTAGGCATATTATAAACTGTTTGCATATTGTAAACTGAACGTATCATTTACAATTTTTTATGTTTCATTTCTCGACAGCTTATAAACTGTCTGAAGTCGAATTGTGAACTGATATTTTGCTTTCGTTATTAGGTTAAAATTTAATTTAGAATGGAAGATATTGATAGGTTATGTTCGTTAGATTGGACGTGACAGTTGTCTATAAAAAGTAAAAATCTTAAAAAGATGTTTATCCAATAAAAAATACATTAGTTTTGTTTGACATAAGACGTCAAATTGCCAATGCTTCGTTCAGTTCACAATTTGCCGACCGTTTATAATATGTTTACTCCGATTATAAACTGCCGAAGTTCACAATCGGTACATTGACGTATAGAATATTTTTTTCCCTTGAATTTTTTCGTTCTATTTTGTATTTAGAGACACACCGAGTATAATTCTCTTCATTTCTCGCTGTGCGACTCTTGTCTCCTTTGATTTTATTAGTAAATAAATTTTAAAAAAATCAAGAAATAATTTGTATTCTTAATTATTTATTATACATCCAGTTTTAATGTCGGAGATTATTTAGTCTGTGCTGAGCGAAAAAACAGGTTCGTTGTAAAACTCGACAATCCACATTATTGGGGCGTTCGTTATAACATGAATATATTAGTGGCGCCTCCAAAATGAAGGTAAATTAAAAACAAAACAATAAAAACAACTCGGGTAATTCCCAACGGGGTGAACAGTTTCTATAATCACTGCATATTATCAAAGAAAGTACCTTCGCCGCGTCTGTCATTTTACGTGATAAAAAAAACAGCCGCGTTGTGAAACGGTCTGTCCTCGGCGATATTTCCAAAACACGACTTTGGGTCGTTCAAGAAGCGACCGTACCTCTTCCTTAAAGGCCGGCAACGCATCTGCAGATCCTCTGGTGTTGCAGATGTCCATGGGCGGCGACAATCACTTTGTTTCCGCTGCTCATTTGTCCCCTTTTATAAAAACAAATAAAATACTATATTAATGGACACCTATTGACACAGTAATTAGAGGAAGGTTTTGATATATAATGGTATATAATGGCTGTTTTTTTATAAATTGACTGATATATTAGGGCAGAATCTTGGTGTTTATATGCTCTGCTTTACTAGGTCTTTTTTTATAATGAACTAGTGGGCCGCCCCGGCTTCGCACGGGTAATTAACAAACATTCAAAAAATCATAAATTATGTCGCCTATGTTCATCAGGGATAATGTAGGATTCTAATGGTGAAAGAATTCAAGGCAAACAAACAATTAAATCTTTCCTCTTTATAATATTAGTATAGAAAACAAACGCTTGAACGCACTAGTTTAGCATTAGCCTTTCCTCACTTGAAGGAAATTTGAAGCAACTTGCGTTTACGGTTCTAGTCGTCTAGTAGAATTTTAGAGTTAGGAACCATGCAAAATAATCGCTCACATGGACTAAATCATTCTTATGAATGAAATTAATGGATTAAAAATTAAATAAAATCGAGATTACAATCACCCAAACCTAAATTTAGAAAGATAAAAATTGAATAAAGTTGCCGCCATCTTATGTGCTTTGACGTTTATTGCAACTTTTTTTTTAATTATCAAATTCGGGCAACTGCGACTTTCAAAGTCCTGATACGGTTTTATAACCCTATAGATATCTAAATGTCATCGAACCTTTTTCCATACGGCCTTTTTGATATAGATTATTGGGATTTTTAATTTTGAATTTGTGGTGAAGAATTCTGTTCGTACCTGCGTTATTGATTCATTATCTTTTTTTACATTTTCGACAACCTCTTCTCAAAGGTATTTAGAAACGAAAAAGAATTTATTACCTTAACCTTTAAAAATTTATTTTATTTGTAATGGAGGAAGGAGGAAAACGATTGCGCGTTTCACCTGATCTTAAGCGATCACCAAATATTTCTTTCGGCTGGGATACAATCCAAAGACAAGAGTTTGAACATTTATTTACTATAAATCATTAAGTTATCTAAAATATAGAAATATACATTGACATTGATCCACAATGACATCCGTTGATTAGAGTTTGCGCGGGAAACTGTTTCGTAACCTATGTCAGTGAGTTTACACTGTTAAAAATATCACAATAAAAATGTTGTTATCTTTCTCCTTCTGTATAAAAGAAACAGAGATGACAACATGTTTTAGTTGAATGTTTTCGGCGGTGTGAACTCACGGTAATACACACGTTACACGTTAAAATAGTATTGACTGTTATGGTACTTTTGAGTTGCACTGCAGAGTACGCTCCAGTAAATTTTTAAACCATACGGTTTAAGTTTCGTCTAATCTTGAGTAGATATGATAAAACAAAGTTTGTTTATCTGTCTATAATAATAATTTAATTGATTAACCAAATGGTAAAACACGTAGCGGGTATTTTTGTTTTATAAGGTATATTCTGAGGAATGTGCACAGAATTATACATTTATATTCCCCCATCATTCTACCATCGGACGTTAAGACTAAAGGCCTGACTGACGTGGACATCTTCAAGAGAAGAGTGAATGAGTGAAAGCTGATGGTAAACTAGTTTCCTTCGTCCACTTAATGATCAAATAACAGTTTATTCATAATAAAGAAGTAATCCAGTGAATCATAATAGCTTTGTCATGGCACTCAGTTAATCACAGGTTAGAATGACTTTGAAGTATCTCAGGACTTAACTCTTACCAAAGGATGACACACAATGGTTTGTTAGGACTCTATGACGCGTTTTAAATATATTTGACGTTTAGACTAGTAATTGTGGTTTATGGTTTGTTTTATTTATTTAAAACTAAGTTTTTTAACAGTACTAAAATCTATGAGTGAATATGCTAACTCGATCAGGTAAGTACCTTATACAATACCAACAAGAAGTCCAAAAAAAGTAGTAGAGAATATTTTCTGGCACAATCCCAAGTCCCAAATATAAGGTACTGGCTGTTGCCCGCGGCTTCGCAGGCATTCGTTTATTATTTTCCTCGCAGGATTTTTTGTATTTTGTCTCCGCATGTAATTATAGATAAAAATATTTCAAAAAGTTACGTACCATTGTCAAAGCAGAAGTATATGACGTTACCATGGCAACCGATATGTCAAAATTTGTTATTGTCAAAACAGCATTACCATTCTAGCCAATATTAGGTTATATTTTTTATCCCTCGGGAATACTTTTTTTTTCGGGATAATAGGTACCCTGTGTTCTTTTCTGTACCCTGGCCAATGTGTGTGCCAAATTTCATCATGATCGGTCGAGTAGTTTACGCGTGAAGGCAACAAACGAAAGTAACAAACAAACTCACATTCGAATTTATATTACTAATTAGGATATTATATCAGGGCTGTAGAACCAAAACTGCTTGTGTCAAACGATTTTCGAAAAGTGATTTTAATGGCAGTATTTATGTATATTAAGGCACTAAACCTACTATTGGAAAAAACACATTTTTGGAATCGATGGACACAAGCAGTTTTGGTTCTATACCCCAAATATTCTATTCATTTAATGTTATAAAATCAAACCATAGCCCACCATATCAACTAACCTATCACTATAAAACAAAACAATTACACAATATCATCTATTAAAAACCGTTACACACTACTGCGCGTGCGTAACACGGCGCCATTCATCATGGAGACACAAATCAAAATGGCGGATACACATACGTTGAAAAACAAAAGCATAATTTTATAGGACAACAATTTCAAATTAAAAAAAACAACATTAGTGTTGTACCTGCTTTATTCGTTATTTTACGATTGCCGGTAAATTTTACGAAATTACCGGTTTTAAAATAATAAACAAAAAATACCTCTGACGTCTTCCATGCTTACTATGATAAAAAACAAACCTTATTCACTTTTCATTTAAGTCCCAAAAGCGATAAGGTGACCTCACCTCCATACACGATTATTTAAAAAAAAGATTGCATTTGAAGCTTTAAACACATAAGTTGTAAGGTTTTAAATAAGGTTTACTACTAGGGATCTCAGCTTACAACGAACTATTTATAACTAATTGACGGTATTATTTTTAAATATAATCGGAGAAATGATTCACAAAGTCTGAGTCATTTCATCGAAATGATCATTATTTTTTTTCTACAAAACACTTTTTCCTTTTTTCTTTCAACTCCGTGTTTTCAAGATATTGTGCAATCATTTTGTCTTGACTGACATCGAACGTGCGACATAAAATCCATGTTACCCTATTATGTTAAACGTACGAGGGAAAAACTCCTTCCTCCTAGGTCAGTTGGGTAATAAAAGGAAGGAAGTAGGGATGAAAGGGAAAAATCAATTATCTGACAATACCCAGAAGTGTAAATAATTTGACACATTGTTGTCTAGTAAGCCCATTTGTGCAACTTATATGGTCATGAATGCCACTGTGCTGGTCGTAGCTTTAGGAATGTATTTCTGTCTATACTAAAACAATCCCTCTAATAGCGGCATTTCTTTTTCAACCAAAAATTCTATTAATCTGTCAATGAACGAAAAGAAATAGTTATAAATATATTTATACCTAATTTCCAATCCCTTACTACACATCTGTATTGACATCGTAATCGGTAATTTATTTTCACACGTTTATGTGATGACCTTGAACTTCAACAGTGGGTGCTCGCAACAACAACATTTGGTCAGGAATGAGCCGGCTCGACCGGTGAAATACCACGACCTCACAGAAGACACGCGTGAAGTAGAAGTATTCTGTGTTTCGTCTGACAAGTGAGGAGCCGGAGGCCTAGTT
>DWTW01001599.1:0-12330 GCA_018246275.1 Papilio slateri
TCATAATATCATTTGTATTAAAACATTTGTGGTTGTTGTATATATCGACGAATTAATTGACACCACGCTTCATTGTAATTGACGTCTATAGTAGAAAGATTTTTAAGTAGAATTTTAGCTTCGCCGGAAATCAACTATTATTAGGTATTATTTATTATAGTAATAATAAATAATACTTAATAATGTAGTTTCTAGGTAGCGGTCAATGCATTTTTATGCATCAGAGACACAAACATGTCATGAAACGTTTGCCAATCTTCATAACCACACGAGAGTTTTGGCAAATGAATTTGGGGTAGTCGAACATCACTAGAAGTCGCCACAGTACTAGGTTGGTTATTAGATGCGGTCAAAAATACTGAAGTCGACTTGTATGTCTGTAGATCATCTTTTAATTTTATATTATAAGTCTTGTAAATATTCTCAAACTCGGAGTACATATCTTCTGCAAAATAAATAGTTTAGTCTTATGCGACTTGTCTACCAAAGCAACAATCTCAGTGAGACCACTTAAGAATGACTCCCACAATTTATGTAACGCCTCTGTTTTCGTCACAATATATGTATGACATATATTGTGACGTTTCGTATATATGATATTTCCGACATTTTTATTCCTCAAACTACTTTCACTTGTTAACAATTCACAATTTTAACTTTTTCACGTCACTTTGAATTCCCGCTCACGGGTTTCGACACCAAAACTTTGTTCAATAAGGGACAAACCTACAAAACTTAAACACTGGCCCTCGACTGTGTGACTGTCCTGTCACTGTTAGCTTGGAGGAGGCTTTTACAGATTCACCGGGCTTGAGGTGGCAGAGCGCATAGAGCGCTTAGCCTAAACACCTCTTTAAGAGTAATGGAGACTCAATGGAGTAACGGGGCTCAAGGGCCCCCGAGAGGCCCGCTTATTTCTTTCTATCAGTAAACGGGTTAAAACTTAAATAAACATTTAAAAAGTTAAGGTCATTATGAAAGCACTTGATAAACAATATTTAGCAATCCAACTCCAAAATGCACAACAGATCTCTTTCACCACATACACTGATGAAAATGGTTTAAAATTTATAATATGATTGTAATAAAATATAATATTTGTTTAAAATATACTACAAGTCCTAAACTATTGAAAGTAATGTATGACTATATATTACGTACGTTTATACGATATATTACGTACGTTTTTTTATGGAAGAAGATGGCAAATAAGCACGCGGTTCACCTGATGTTAATTGACCGTTACCCATAGGTATCCGCAACAAGCAAATGAGTTGCAGATGCGTTGCCTACCTTTAATGGACATGGGAGGGGATAAACAAGAAAAAGGTTGTTTCCTGTTCCTATCCTATCCCCGTCCAATCCTCTTCCCCTTTCCACCTTACCCTTATTAAGAAAGGATGAGAAAGGGAAGAGGACTAAAATTGGGCCTCCGGTACCTCACTCATCAGACAAAACGGAGAATACTTCTACTACACTTCTGTCTTCTGTGAGGTCGTGCTATTTTACCGGTCGAGCCGGCCCATTCGTGCAACAGATGTAGTTGCGGGCTCTACCATGTGCCTCCGTATCTGGGCATTCTATTTTAATCCTTAGTGTTTACAAATATTTAATTATTGCTAGTAAACAATGCCTATGTGGCGTTAGATTTTAGATATTTAAATCAGAAACAATATTTCATTCCATTTGATTTGTCTTCATAGGTGTACCACATAAGAACAAAGCACTGGCTAAGCTAATAAGAAAAATGACATCTCAAGCTAACGATAGCCCCGAGAACAAATCAAGCAACAAAGAGAACATTGACAACAATGAAGCCGCCGTGGTTATACAAAGTCGTTAGTACTATGATACATGCACGTGTAGTGAATCTTTGTCTAACGATATTAATCAGTAGATGAAATGTATATATGTCTCTAATCTCTTAACCTAATTTTTTCTGGCAATTGGAAATCATTTTCTTGTGTAAATTGTTTTTATAGTCAATCGATAGATTACTTTCGTATTTTATCCTATATACCTTTAATTATAACTAATTAACCCTAATCTTTTTAAATCAATTAATTTATTGAATAATAAAAAAAACCACACTTACATATTTTATCTGTACTTTCTGTACTTAGATTTTATCAGTAAATAGATTAAATTAACCCTAACAGTAAATTTAATCGGGATTCAAGATATTGTTTTGCTGTATCCAGGTAAGGGGTTTTAAAACGTATAGTGTGACTTTTCGCGACTTCTACCCACTAAAACTCTTTAATGGCTACAATTTAACTGCGTTTCCCCGCGATATCTTAATGAGCACAATGGTAGACCTCTATAAACCAACATTTTTCTTTTATCACGTTTGCATTCTAATATGGTCAAGAACGTATACCAGTTGACACACCAGATTTGCCCAACAAAAAAGTTTGAGAAACAACCCTCATCGTTTAAATATAATAAATCATCGTTTAAATAAAAATATTGCTATGTAAATAAATGATCCTCACCGCACGGAATTCAGTGATTCTTTTTTAATTTTCAATTTATTTCAATGTCTTCTTTAGTTTGCACGTGTAAAATGAATGTAAATAACTATACTTATGAAGAATGTTTGTACATAATACATTATAAGTATTTATGTACATATTGTTATATATAACATCATCGGAAATCTACACTGGGACGTCATTAGTTATTGTAATACACATTAACTAATGACGTCCCAGTTTAGAGAGCATATCTTTGGTTAAATCTGTGATTAATATTTTAAGGTTCATTTATAGTAATATTGCAACGTAGCAAACAACAATTGTATTTGATGATATTTACAAATCACTTTATTAATAGCAAAATGAAATGTTATCTTGGATCTAATAAAAGTATGTCCAGAAACTGCAGCTACAACAGTGGCAGAGAGTTACATCCCTCCTCTGCCCAACATAAGGTTGGCACCGCATTAACAATTCATCTGACTGCTGCGTGCGTATGTTTACTCGTTGTTTACTTAACGTCACCGTGAGCTGCTTGCACGTTTGCCTCATTCTTCCATGAAAAATGTGTAAATTGTTTAACAGATTTCCGTGGCTACACAGCTCGTCGTAAATGGGCGAAAGGGCGCGCGCCCCCGCCGCCCGCACACTCCCCGCCGCCCGCGCCCCAGAACATCATGCAGAGGTTCTCCGTCCAGGAGCGTGCCGCGCAGCTGCAGACATTCGCAGATCAGGTACTTTGTTATGCTTGTGACACGTTAGACGATTAGTATTATCGAATACGTGTTATTATCTTAACTAAGACTATTTTATTTGTACCTACTAACGAGCTTTAGTGATATGAAATTTATGTATAAATATGTATAAAAATATAATTTTATAGATATTTATACTCATTAAATTTTCAATATATATTTCATATATATTAAAAAAAAGGTTTAGTGATATAAAATTTTGAATACTACGGTAGAATATGGGACAAATAGATAATGATTGGCAGAATTTATATCTCTTCAAAAAATTTATTAACCTTTGAATAAATAATTTAATAATAATTGGTATCGCTGTTTATAATTATAAATAAAATTTAATTTTTCTGACGTATTGATCCCTAAGGGGAGCTGCATTTTTAAAACACAACGCGAAACGACTATTTACCATCGCGACCAAAAACATGTTTCTTTATATTTTGATACGTTTTAAAAGTCGGAAGACTTGGTTCTGATGATAAAATGAAAAGAAACTATAAACTATTCCAATAACAATTACTATAACATATTTTTTTACAGGCACATTTTAGAAATCAAGATGTTCACAAGAATCTCAGACGCAACAAGCCTGGCATTCGGTTAATAAATGTAGAACGTCCTCCTGAAGAATACCGGGTCCCGCCTGGCTTCAGTATCATACCCGCAATGGTTAAAGGAAATCCGACCCAAGTTGAACGAGATGCCAGTAGACTTTCCAGGTAACGACAATCAATATGTTTACAGCTAAAATTTGGCTTACTGGCGTAAAAATGACTCTGTCCTATGTAGGACCAAAAAGCGGATAGTAATGGAATATTAATCTGTGACTACCTCAGTTAGGTTCAAAGATACTATTTTTTAGTTATAATACGAATTGCATATATTACCTTTTTAGATTTGTGGTATTATAAAAATTAAGACTATCACTTTTCATTGTTTTATAATGAATAAATTATGCTTGACCACAATCCCACCTGATGTTGTAGGGATGTGTTTGAAATATATAGATGCATTGCATGCATTAGATTTTTTTTTTATTTTTATCTTCAGCTCCATAGGTTTCATTGATTACTTCTTAATTATCTTTCCGATTTGAATTTTCTTATGCTTTCAATTACGTCTACTGGATTAGTCCTTCACCGGAATTTTTCAACAGTTCCACTAAACCATGGGACGTCCCATTGAGATCAAATAAATATATAGAATCCAGGTATCCGAGGTGTGTTGCTATCTTTTTATTTTAATGAAATGTGTACATTTTCAAGTATTCTAGTGGTCCAATAAAACTTTTTCTGTGTAGATATGAACAAAATGGGAACGATAAAAATTACAATGAGGAAAATCGTCTGCAACCGAATCAAAATTGGCAAAATCTGCCATGTAATAGGCAATGTGGAGGTCTAGTCAGGTATGAAGAAGAATATAATTTTCAAAGATTTTGGCCATAAGCTAATCGTATCTCTTAATGCATGCATATTATTTGGATGAAAACTTAAAGGGTATGAAAACAACTTTATTTTGTATGTGTTCATGTGAATGTTTTACATTTCCTTCCATACATACATCAATCCATTAATCTTCTTCTATAGCTATTCTAGCGCTTCTTAATTGTCCACACAATGAATTTAGTTCTAAATTCTAATGCTTCCTGTTGATTCGCTCATCCGGGTTTAGTTAGTCCGGTACTCTTTATATCAAGAAATGGTCGTCAATATTTATTTCATCTTCCCTAATACAGGTGGGTCATTTTATATTTTGAATTCAAATTTTGTATAAAAAGAAACTACTCAAAATTATTTTTTATTAGAAAAATTAAATCTTAATCGGCAGGCGGTAAAAATAAACTATAGCCATAACCTATTACAGTGTAGACTACGGCCGTACTGTGCCGAACCCACATAAAGTGGGAAAAGGGCAGGAAGGTATATATAAAAATTTAATCTTTAATTTTAAGAATGAAATACGACATAGTTCATATGGCCATATAGCCATGGGCATATGGCAATGGCTCGCCTTATAGTAACCAATCCGAACAACCCAATTTTTTTTATTACATTTTCAATGGTATGTGCTTCTATTCCATCAAAAATAACTTCGATTTCATGTTTTAAGGCCTTAATCGTATTTGAGGTCGATGGTTAGCGTAACATTTTTCCTTTACCGGCCATAAAAAATACTCTAATGGAGACAAATTACAGCTCCGAGGCGATCAGTTTGCATCACCATGACCTAATTATTCGATTATCAAACACGGTGCGCAAAAGATCGATTGTAATGTTGTCTGTGTGACGAGTGGCTACGTCTTGTTGAAACCAAATGTCCATTTCTTTCTCTTCAATTTTTCGAAACAAAAACTCGTTAAGTAACATATCACGGTAGCGTTTACCATTGACCGTAATGGCACCTACTTGGTCATTTTAGAAGAGAAATGGTCCAATGACACCACCGTATCAAAAACCACCAAACAGTCATTCACACTATTTACATAACCTCCGATGTGGAAATGAAATTCATGTGTATATATGATTTTTCGATAAAAAAAAACTCATCTTCATATTTGAAGTTAGTTTTCATTATTTCCCAACTTTGTTCGAGCGTATAGCGTCCCATTTCATAAATGTCAAACATAAAACTAACCTGTCACCTCATGAATTACCTTCACCTTCACCAAACCGTCACATTTTAAACAAAAATAAGCAATGAATAAAACTCCAAATGCGAGATGGCCCAACATGTTAGTTATTGGTCCTAGTGCAACTTCATCCAACATTAACGAGCTTTGTCTATCAATTTGGTTAGTCCAAATTTTTTCTTATTACCAATCTTGTCTCGTAACAGAATAATCGAGATAGCTTTTTTATATTGCACTGAGTGATGTTAGACGTTGAATCACATCTTGGCAATATGCACAGCTAGAACCTCTTAGACTTCATACTTTTCTTTAGAAATCCACGTAAGTTTACAGAAGTCGTAGTACGTATATAAAAATGCGAACAAAATAAATAGAAGGTTAGCTATAAATTACATTCACAAATTATAACTCAGAGGATTTAAATGGTGCAGTGATGGAAAATGGAAATGTATAAAATATGTTTTTTTTCAGCAATAAAATAAATCAGCTTGTTAAGCAAACACAGAAAGCGGATTCATCTCCGAGGATCACGTACCAGCTTGCGTGCGATCCTGGGTCGAGTCTGCGCAAGATTCTCCGAAATTCACCGGAAATTCTCGCCACGCCGGTGTTCACCTCCAACGATGATTACACGGAGGGTCCGTTCCGTTTCAAGCAACTTCTTCGGCCGACGCTAGGGCCCACCGAGAGCCTCCGCAAGAGGAAAGTTCGCAATTCTTCCGGAAAGAGCCCCTGGATGTCGGATAGTTCACATGACAGCTCCGGGTCTAACCAAGCTCTGTATAACAAACGACGTCCACAAATCAGTATGGGAGTGTATTATAACTAAATACATTAATCAAATATTTATTAGGGCCTTATAAATATATGTGTATATACTTCTTCTGTAATATCTCAATATACGTCTTCAGTAAAGATTTTTTATGAAAAAATTATAATATAGCGAGCGGGTATTGAGGGCAATACCCGCTCGCTCGGCACTAAACTAAACTAAAAACAAAAACTAAGTACCGAAACAACACTTCAATTTAGTCAATTTTTTCTCTCAAGTCATGTGTGTGAATGCCCAATATGTAACATTCATTTTTTATTACGTTAAATCTCATGCATAGAAGGTATATATTAAAATTTATTCTTACACTTTAAATATTATATCTTCTACCACTTGAAGTTAAATTATTATTATATTATACATGTATTGTTACGTCTGATCAGATTTTTAAGAACCAAAGTTTTAATTAAGTATAATCATTTTATTTACTGGATTTTTTTTCATCTCGCTGTCCAAAAATAACATTAATAATTATATTAATTAACCTATATAGAATTATTGAGGTATGGTCTAAAAATTAAAGCGTGTTCAATTTTTAATTAAAAGTTAATAGTTTCAAAATATGTGTATAGATATTCTATATAATTGAAATGTTAAAAATATTCGTAAATCTTATGGAAAAATTAAAAGAATTCTATGAAACGTTTGGATCGTTTGTAAGTTTTAAACAATATATAAACCAGTATAGTATCAGTATAATATAATTACTGTGTTAATTTTCAATGAAGAATAATGATTGCTATCGTTTGTGGTGATATAATGTAACTTCTTTAGAAATATTTATGTATTAATAAAATTAAAACATCAATATAACTTTAGTCCTCCTCCCTCTCAAGGAAGGGAATCCTTTCTTAATAAAGATAAGATTGGAAGTGGAAGAGGATTTGGTGAGGAGGGGATGCATAGGAAAAGGAAATAACCTTTTTTCTGTTATCCTCTGTCCAATAAAGGTAGGCAACATATCTGCTAATCATTTGCTTTTTGCGGATGCCTATGGGTAGCGGTCATTTAACATCAGGATCGCTTGCTCGTTTGCTACCTTCTTCCATGAAAAAACCTCTTTCCTTACTTTTATTTATTAAAACACGATAAAAAAATCATTGATGAGTTTTGTGATAATGTGCCAATGATTATTATTTAAGTGATTAGTATTTAAGTCGTTATAATTAACCCAATAAATCTTTTCGATATCATTGTCGATTTTATTTTCCTATTTATCTATTTCCTAAGCGTGATTGCGGACCCATAGCGACGATACAACAACATAAAACAAAAATAGGTTAAAACGTCCGCGTGTACTTACATAATTGGCGTACGCAATCAAAACAAAATAAAACACGTAAAGCTGTAGTTTTATATTCCCGCAAGAGTACGCGTTAACACGCAAGCTTGAGTTTACGGCGGGCGGGCGGCGGCGAGCGGCGCGCGTGACGTGAACGAGAGCGGCGCACGCGCGCCCGCGCAGTCGCGCCCGCGCCAGCCATGGCGGCCGCCGGCCCGCCCGAACTCGACTTCTCTCAGATAAAGACGCGCTCCATCGAGAAAACGCTACTCCCACTCATCAGACAGGTACGCTAAACACGCTTGCACTCCTCCGCCGGCGGCGAGCGCAGCGGCTCGAGTCGCCCGCTGCGACCGTGACGTTCTTCATGTTGTAGCTGAACCGCGCTAATACGCTGACGTCGCGAACGATTCACTGACGATAGCTCGACTTTTACACGCCGTTTTCAAAGTCGTAATATTATTTTGGGATCTGTGTAATCGTTGGCTCGCGACGTCGCATTGGCGTCTTGCGTCACATGACGCTGAAGTTTCCCGCCCGACGACTATCTGTTGCTTATACATCGCGCCGTCGCAGTGAGTGCGCTCCGTGATGGCGCTTTTTTCGAACGACGTTAACTGCCCGTCCGAGAAATACTTATTTTCCAATAGACGGCTGTACGATATAAGTACTAATATTAAGTTAGGGCATGTCCGTAGTATTATTAAGTGAGGTCATGGTAGACAGAAGTAGGAAAAAGTTAAGTGTGAGTTTGCGTAAGTCGTGGGGCGGGCGGCCACGTGTAGTCCTTATGGTGTGAGTGTGGGTCGCGGGGCGGGGCGGGCGTGGATCGATGGCCGGGCCCGGCAGTGCCGCGGCGGACGCGAGCGGGGCGGCGCGGCGCCGCAGCGACACTCAGCCCACTCGGCACGTGGTCGTCCGCGCCCGCGCTAGCGCGCCCTTACACGCGCGTTCACCGCTCGCACACTCGACGCGCGCTTGACCGATATGGACACTCTCTCCGATGACGATGAGTTCGCGCGCCGTGAGCCCCAGGTACGTTTGTAGAAAAGGATTAAACCGAGAACTCAAATATTTTAAATGCGTCTTGCCTTCGTTGCACGATCAGAACTGAATACAATAAAAATAAGGTGCAACAAGTGCCCCCAGGTGTTGAAGAAGATCGCGTGATAGTGCGACCTTGATCGGAACACGCAGTGAGCGGTCTCCCTGCGAGTTTTAGCTGCGTCTTTTACGAAGAACGTCTTTTGATACAGAGTTGTTAAAAGACGTCAATTGACATGTTGACCTTATCCACTGGTAAAAAATCTCAGAAAATAAGTAAGAAATTAATTTCTTAATATAAAATAATTAAGTACGAAATCGATAAAACTATGACAAAAAGTTTTTTTCAAAAGAAACGTTGATCATAACAAAAGGATATCGGCTTTATAACTTTTATGATAGGACATTTTGCTGTCAGTAACTTCAAGTAGAATTCTTAGAGTGTTAATCATACTTTCTATGAATCTTAGAAGTTTCAAATATAGTCCTAAATAATAATTAGTAAGGTGCAAATGTTAGTTATATGTTGTAGGTACTTAAGCGCAGTCATTTAAATTAAAAGTTTGTAACTTATGCAACTCTAAGTAATCAATAAGATTTCAAAATTTGACATATGTACTCTAAGTTACCCGGGCTTACTTAAAGCTATCTTACTTAGCTAAAGGTTTATTTATTTGTTCATGTTATGTAGACATCCATTTATATAAATATCCAACGACACCAAGGTGACTTTATAAATAGTGCCTATGAGCAAAACAACACCATCGGGTCTACCCAATAAGTTCACCCGTATCCGTATGTAATTAAGATAGTACCATAATATACATACGATATTACGGATTACTAAGACGGATGGACTAATTATATGCTTGCTATGTGGGGTACCTAATTTATGGGTTTAGACAAGTTACTAGTCTCTTTAATTGTCCAATGCATAAAAGAAATAAAATAATGAAATCTTCAGCAGCATTTATTATTGCTTTAATAAATAAGGAAGGTATAAAAGAAAGAACCGAACTGAAAATAAAATAAAAAATTATTTATTTTTTCATTACGTCGACGAGAGATGAAGGGCGTATTTGTGATATTAAATAGTTGATGGTACGTCTAACCCATAACAATACGATGCTACCAAGATGAAAAATATCTTGCTAAGAAAATTACCTTTTCTAAATATAAAAATTCGTCAAGTGTACAGATTGTGGACAGATTGATTGATATTTTTATAATGCAAGACGTATTTTTTCAACGTTAAAGAAAATCTTATATCAGTTAAAGTATATTTGTTTGATAGAAATTTTACATTTCCTATCGAAAATCTTGCCAATGTCGGTGCTTGTCTGTATTACGAACATATCACTCGGAATTGAAGAGAAAACGAGAGCACGTACTGCAATCTCGTTTAAATTAGATGCTCTAAATCCTATTGCCTGAACATTTATTGGTACGATACGGGTAGGAAACGTAGCAAAATCATAAATATTTACTTAATATATATAACTTACTTAAATAGTTTCTACCTAAATCTTCATACAACATAAGTTTATTGTGTACGATAATTTAGACAGTAATTGCCCGACTGACAAGAAGGTAATGTTTTTCACTGGTTTGTATCTATATATACATATATGTATTTTTCCTGCCTCGCACAACCGCGTTACGGAATGATCTGTCTCTAGCGTTATTTCCAAACCAATACGACTTAGGGTCCTTCAATAAGAGAGCGTACGCCTTCCGTAAAGGCCGACAACGCATCTGCAGTTCCTCTGGACTTTTACATGTTCATGGGCGTCGGAAATCCCTTAATTAAGCGACCCGCAACTCGTTTTCCCCCTTATGATATCAAAAATGTATATAAGTTTCGTCTTGTAGCCTAAACTTGTAGACTTGACCGATTTTGAAGACCGTCGTATCATTCGCTTCGTATCGAATGCTTTCCCGGAGTGGCATAGGAATACGCACACTCCCTTACAGGTTTCATTGGTTTTCAATCCTAAAAATATTCATCACTTTTAGTAGAGCCATGCCAAAATGGACCTGGTCGATCATGTGTTGCGTGAAACATTCTATTTTAAAATTCCTTGAAAGTATCGCATTGTAATGGGTAGGAAAGGGTGTAATCATGTAGCATCAGGTGAACATCGCTCTCGCTTTATGAATTTAATATATGAAAAGAAATTTTATAGTGTTCACAGTACGAGAATTTACTTTGTTACTAGAGAGGTTTTTACATAATGCAAATAAATTATTCATAAGTTACTTAAAAAGTGCAAAAAATTAAGTGTGTCAACACTTACACAGGCTAGTTGACGTGCTTCCAAGAATAACTGATTAATGTAATGCGAACAATAGCTAAAGTCGCAGGTCTTTAAATACTGTCGTAATATAATATTAAATAGAAAAATATTGCGCGTATCGATAGTCTTGTTACTTACTAATATTTATTAATTATTATGTTATTAATATTTATAAGTGCGACGTAAAATATTATTTTGACGGAAGGAGGTACGTCAAGTGACTACCGCTACCCGGATCCGCAAATGAGTTTCAGATAAGTTGCCAAATATAAAAAAAATGCTCTTGAAAAACCATCCACATTGATGATAAACGATCCTAAAGTCCACTTACATCTATAAGAAGATCATTGGAAGAACAAGATCCAAATATTATACAATTTTCTAAACAGCTCATTTAAGTACACCGCCGGAAATACACCGTTGCAAACAACGGTATACTTGGGTATTGGTTCGCATTGGTGGCCGCCGTAAATCTTATAATTAATTACAAAAAGCTGCTACTACCCTACTTAGAGGGTCGGATTTGCGTTTTCCTAATAAGTTCTGAAGATAAGCAGAGATAACAGTACTTCTGACTTTACTTAGGGGTTTAGACAAATTAAATTGTAAGCATTAAGCATCTATTTAGTTTTAAGAACACCATTTTTTTTAATTCAGATTATTCTTATGTTAATCATCTTAACAATTCTAGATTATTAGTAGATTAGCCAATTAAAATATGAAAAATTATTAATTTATGTAGATATTTTAATTTCTAAATTGCTACCAAATTGAAGCACTTCTTTCGAAGTTGCCTTCCTACGGGTTGCCCGAGAAACTATGCGCCTGGATTGCCAGCTTTTCGTAGGGTCGGAGCATCAAGGTCGTTGTCGACGGTGCATGCTCAGACCCCAAACCAATTAATGCTGGTGTCTCACAGGGCTGTGTGCTGTCGCCCACTCTGTTTCTTCTGCATATCAATGACATGCTGCAAATAAGCAACATTCATTGTTATGCAGACGATAGCACAGGTGATGC
>DWTW01001600.1:0-12330 GCA_018246275.1 Papilio slateri
GCCTAATTCCAGTCTCCTTCTGCTTCCTATCCTGGGAAAGGGAAAAGGATTTGATGGGGAAGGGGATAGATAAGAAAATAAAATATCATTTTCCAGTCTATCCCCTCCTCTGCCCATTAAAAGTAGGCAATGCATCTGCAACTCATTAGCTTGTTGCAGATGCCTATGGGCATCAGTCACTTAATATAGTGAACAGCTTGCTTGTTTGCCACCTTTTTCCATAAAAAAAATGTTGGGAACATTTTTGTTGAACATATGAATTTTAAAATTCACATTGGATTTTAATTATCATCATAAGTGTATAGTGAATGATCATAATTACCCTAAATGTAAAAGTGTTCTAAGCTAAAAGAACTAAAAGAGAACAATTATTCAACAATACCCTAATCATAATTAATTAAGAGTATATATCTTCTTTTTAAATTTATCACCCATCCCTTCATTGCTTAAACTGCAATCAGAATGAAAAATAAGTGATAAAATTAAAGATAAAATATTTTGTATAATAATAACGATAAAATATTTTGGATCTTTTGTTTTGGTCGGTATAACTAGTATGTTATTTAAACAAGTTGTCTTAAACAATTTCGATATAAATTTGGGTTTCCAAATTTTGAACTGGACAGTTTATGATTATTATATATGAAGATTAGAAATAAAATATTAATCAAATGCACTTAAAAAAACCTTTCTTTGAAAATTTGCTTGAATGAAATTAAAAAAAAACATGAAAATATTTTGTCCAAACATTTAAAAAGGCATTCAAATTCTTATTAGTATATATAATGTATGTATGAATAGAGAAAGTTTTCTTGACCTACTTTTTAAAGATAAGAGTACAAGTTTTGATAAAATAAAATATGACAACTCATTGTTTCAACAAAGATAATAATACAAATTGTTAGGAACTAACATTAACAAAATGTTATCCACTTATCCAAAAAGATGAAGTTTTAGAGAATTTGACCTTATTAATATAACTTACCTTCATCTGGACCCTTTTTAATTTCACACGGAATGTAGACTCCATAATATGTTGTGCTTGGTTCGTTGGAAGTAGGGCTTTCTGGAGTGTGTCGTTTACTCAAATTATCTAAGCGTAAGAGTCGACTGAGCAAGCTGATCGCTCCATCCTTTTTATCGTGTGGAGAGAGTGATATTTCTTCCTTCATACGTCCAATATCCTTACATCCCGGTATTATTACTGCCTTCGACATTTTGGTCTACCTGAAAATGGTAAACAAAATAGTATACATCCTTTTGTTTGTGACGCAAACGAATGCTAAAGTTTATTTTTGTACAATTGAACACAAACCTATTAAACCTTAAGATTAAAGGTCGTCATAAAAACATATTCGTAGTTTACTACTGAATGGTATTTATTATTTTAGCACATTTAAATCAAAAGTAAATGAACAAGATAGTCGGGTGTATTTGAACGAAAAAATAAAAGCGTTATAGTTTATAATCGTACGATCAGTGACGTTTCCTTGACGTAGATTTTGAGATGTTGAGCATAGAAAAGCAATACGTACACAGATACAAAAACATGTTTCCAACCAAGACGCAATCCACAACATTTATTACATATATAAAGTCTCTCGCTGTAGACCGTTTAATTCAACATTTTATAAAACAATTTTTATACTTTTGTATAGTATAGCTATATTATTACTACCTACCCTACAATACATCAAAAATTTAAATGAAACAAATTTCTAAATAATAAAACAAAAAGAAAACTTAGATCTATCTAAGATCTAAGGTGCACACACATACACACGCAATAAGTAAATGTAACATAATAATATATAAGTAGATGAGTTACATATCGCTCAATGTGTGACTGTACTTGCTTCGGCAGTACATATACTTCTCTCAATATTAATACAATATATATGGCCAAGATTGTAAGGCTTGGGCACAGGCGCGTACCACCTCACGATTTCAGACGGACTTTCGCGGTCTCACGCAGGTCATAGCCTGACCGTTGCAAAATATGCTGACCAGATGTGCGCGGCCACAAACATAAATATAAACGCAACACAGCCTATCGTACACGGACGGTGTTAGGTCATAAAGCAACAAGGGTTGTGAAGGGCAATTTTATTTCGTTTGTGACTGACTGCAAATTGTGTTCTATCGGGTATCCTCCATTATCTCCAGCAAGCACTAAATTCATAAGAATAATAAATAAAATATGCACTAACACCCATAACCCAGATATAAGAAGAAAAACAGGGTACCTTTTTACCACGTACAGCAGCCGACACTTGATAAAGGATTCCTTTCGAATGTAGTTTGCCTCATAGAAATAAATTAGCGATTTTGATATGGGACCCATGTAATACAGGGACCTTATAAAAAGGATAAGATTAAGAAAATTATTAAGGGGCAGAATGTTTAATTATCTAAATGTCTTATGTTTGAGATGCATCAATTTTTATACATCTATCAACTTGTGTTTAAGACAAGTGTTATTTGCGATAAAAATTGAGAGGTAAGCTTCGGTCTTTCAGGCATGTTGAAAGGATGAATGAAAGATTCACAAGATAAATTTATGTTGTGAAAGTTTGAACATTTAGGGTTGTCCTAGGCTAACTTATACAAACCAGATATGTACACATGGATGGATGTAAAAACAAGATGTTTGCCAGGACTGTGCCAAATGGATATCCATAATCTCTGCCAACACTTCTGAGTCAGTGCCTGTATGCATATTATGTAATGATCATACTTGTGTAGTGAACACTGCTCACAAATTCGGGAAAGTTGTAATAGGATTAAAGAAATAAAACATGAAATATAGGGTTATTAACTCGTTTAATTAAGATTTAAATGTCTTTCGAATCTTCTTCTTTTTGTTAGATTTGGATTTTTGAACATTATTCACTTTAGTTGCTGAGTTTAAAGCATTCTCAACAGAATAAGTATATAAACTGGCATTGATCTTTTTAAGGTTGTTTAATTCTTCTTTGAGCAACATCTCCTGCTTATTAAATTCTGTTCCAGATTCCTTTGAGGGTCTTTCGATTTCTATGCTTATGTCTTGAGGTTTAGGCCAGAAATTGATTCTTTTGTCCACTAAAATTTCTAGCTCCGTAGTTTCATCACTGTCTTTTTCCAATGTTCGTTCTAAGCTATGTAATATTACTTTAGGCTTAAAATCTTGGGCATATATAGCTTGAGGATTAAGAGTAAAGAAGGCATTTGTAATTGGCCCTTTATGCAATATTGTTCGTATAGGCTGTCGACTTCTTATATGCCATAAAACTAGCTGCTTGTCATTGGATGCAGACATTAATGTTTCACCATCCAGGGAAACAGATAGACAAGTAACAGCATCTGTATGACATGAAAAAATAAGACTATTTTCTTCAGACATCATCAACTCCTTATTCCTAACTGGATTTGAAAGGCTAAATTGAAAAATATCACCTTTCATCGTTCCTACAAATACATTCAACTCTAACACATCCAATTCAATACTACACAATGGTACATCAAAAATTAAGTTCAATAACATATCTCCTGTGGTTAGGTCATAGATTTTGCAAGTTCTATCACTAGAAACCGTGTACAGGCGTCCCAGCATGCCCATTTTACTAATACATAAATCTGTAACAGGTAATGAATGATCTGAGATTATGTAAACTGGGTCATGTTGGCCGGCATTAATCTGAGTGACTAACTCCACTTCTGGATGTGTAGCTATTGCAGCCAACGACCATATCATTACCATTCCGTCTTCAGCGGCGGATACAAAATATCGTCCGCAACTGGTAAATTTTATCAAATTCACTTTCTGGTAATGTCTATTCAGTATTGTTAGTAAATTACCAGATGCAACTTGCCAAAGATAAATTTTCTCGTCGATACCGGCCGCACAATATGATCCGTCTTTGGTAATTGAAAGAGCATTAGCTTTGCCGGGCAAGACGAAACGCATGCCTTGCACAGTTTGGTGCGAGTTCAAAGGCCAAACGTGGAGAATGGGCTTAGATTTCTCAACAGCAACAAGATAATCATTGCCTATAAATGAAAGTGTCTTCAATTCAGCTGATCCACCACCCTTATATGTCATCAGACTTGTAGCGTTGTGAGGATCCCAAACACAACATGTCCACATAGTATTATTGGAGTCGCTAGTCACTAGAACTTCTAATAAATTAGACATATTTGCACGTCTATCTAAAATTGATAATTGTTAAACTATTTCAACCATAAAATATTTCAAAACCATGTGCCTACTAACAATCCGAATTGTTGATTTTGAAATTGACGTATAAATTTGATTTTACAGCTTGTAACTTGTTGCCAGTTTAGGGCAATTGAAAATAAATTTTGGCTTAAAGTTTTTTTCATTATTTTCAATAAAATTAGGAATTTTAGAAACGTGTATGTATACTTGCAAAAACTTTTTAACTTTTCTTAAAAAGGTATGTCTGTAAATATAATGTTCTATAATCAAGTACAGATATTTCCATAGTTGCCAAAGGCCTAGTGGTTGGTTGGATTCATGTATTTACTATGACATTTCAACCAATGAATGAAATGCCTATTTGGAGTTCATTGGTGGAAGTACAACCTTGTTACATTTTGACAAGTATCGTGAAGTTCTATCGTCGGTGTTTAAAATTGTCGGTGATTTTGTTGTTTTTCCCTTGTGATACATAGTATTTTTATTCTTCAGCAACATGTTTAAAAAGTAAGTAAGAGCATGACTTTTAGTTAATAGATTTCTACTATTTGTTATATTTAAATACGTGAGTTGTAGGTTATACAGATTCATGTTTTATGTTTATGTCAAATAACTTATTGACGTAATGCACTATCAGCCAATCACAAACAAGTTTCGCTCTTGCCACTTTGTTGCCAGTATTTATGATTAGTGGTATATTTAGTTTTTAGCTTTAACATTTTATTTCAATAGAATAGAAAAAAAATCCAAGCTTTGTATATACATTCTGATAGGCTTATTTCTCATGTAATTTTTTAAATTATATTTCAATAGTTGATACAGCAACATTTTAATTTCTTTATCTAAATTACCCTCGAAGTTTACTTTTTTCTAAATACAGATTTACAGTCTTATATAAATTGGGACTTTAGTGAGGTTACAAAATATATTTCTTATTAATACTGTTTAGAAAAAATATACATAACTTATTTTTCAACTGCTTACTTGAACGCGACTTAGCGCAGCGTTAAAGAGTGAGTGAGTTTCTCTATGATTTTAGTGACACGACAAAGGATTGTAAAAATACTCCAATTCCAATCCAACCTAAAGCGTTTGTTTGAATGAGATAGATATATGTAGGAATAGGAACGAACATGGTGATTGCATTTGGTTTGGTCGACACTTCGACCAACTTCAACAGTTCTTTGCAGCTGGTCTAAATTGATTGTTGTTTTACCGTAGCGCTATGAATTTTTTGCTATAAAAATTATCTTCGTACAAGAGGATTCTTACTATTAGATTTTTTAAATAATTTGTTTGTTGAAAACACAAAAGACATTGTGTGTTTGTTTTTCGTGACGTAACTGGATTTCACTCAAATCGAATAACTGTTCCTTCGCCTTAAACGAAGGTCGTATCGGATGCGAAAGCTCTTTGTATAACCGATTGCGTACGACGCAAAGATGTGGGAAGTGGACTCTGACACGGGGTCCCACAGTGCCTCGTCAGATGGCTTACGACGACGGCAAGGATGGGACCCCGAGGCCGAGAGTCTCGCTTCTCAAATGGACGAGCTCGACGAGGTGCTTGCCGAGGAAGAGGAAGGATGTCCGTTGCCGTCTACGCCCGAAGATCAACATCTATTAGACGCGGAAATGGCTGAAGTTTTAAAAGCTGGCGTGCTTTCAGACGAAATAGATCTTGGAGCTTTAGCGCACAATGCGGCGGAGCAAGCGGAGGAATTTGTTCGCAAAGTTTGGGAGGCCTCTTGGAACGTGTGCCACTTCCGCCATCTGCCGCGTTGGCTTCAGGACAACGACTACCTCCACAAGGGACACCGGCCACCGCTACCATCTTTCAGCGCCTGTTTCGCATCAATATTCCGCATTCACACCGAAACTGGCAACATCTGGACCCATCTGCTCGGGTGTGTAGCCTTCATTGGCGTTGCAATATATTTCCTTACGCGCCCGTCCATAGAGATACAGATGCAAGAGAAAATGATTTTTGGTGTGTTCTTTATTGGTGCTATAGTGTGTTTGGGTTTTTCATTTGCATATCATACTTTGTACTGTCACTCGGAAATGGTAGGCAAGTTGTTCTCCAAGCTGGACTACTGTGGTATAGCACTGCTGATAATGGGGTCATTTGTTCCATGGCTGTACTATAGTTTCTACTGTCATTACAGACCGAAAATCATTTACCTATCTGTTGTAATCGTGTTAGGAGTACTGTCTATTATAGTTTCACTATGGGATAGATTCTCGGAACCACGCTTGAGACCTCTAAGAGCCGGAGTGTTCATGGGCTTTGGTCTTTCAGGGATTGTTCCAGCAATTCACTACGGAATAACAGAAGGATGGTTTAGTCAGGTCAGTAAGGCATCTCTAGGATGGCTTGTCCTTATGGGCCTGCTGTACATTTTGGGTGCTATGTTTTATGCATTGAGAGTGCCTGAACGCTGGTTCCCTGGCAAATGTGACATTTGGTTCCAATCTCATCAAATTTTCCATGTGCTTGTCATTGTGGCAGCGTTTGTTCATTACCATGGTATTAGTGAGCTTGCCTCATACCGTGTAACAGTTGGAGAATGTTCAATGCCCCCATCATCAATTGCATTCTAGCCCCATACCTCACCAATTGTGATAGTAGACCATAGATAATTATTAAGCAAAATACAGATAATCAACAGTTTCATTGTCCTTTTTTCATAACTCTTTATTTTCAATTTCCTTTTATACTGTTTTAATATACACTCAAACGTAAATCATACCTAAAAATTCTTTAATTAAGAAATCCAATAATTTATTCTCTCGGGAGCTACTAAAAAGGCAAGCATATCTCAAACACAATGAAACTGTTCGTTTGATGTTATGAAATGAATCAAAGACCATGGGCAAATTTTGGGGTTGGACTTAGAAATTACAGACCCGTTTTTTATTTATTTGTTAAATTTAGAGAAATAGATTATATTAGTTCAAACCCTATGTTCTTTCATAGTTTTGCACACTAATTCAGACCATACCATACACATAGATTGTTCCTTTCTTATTATAGGAAGATTTTTATTAACAAATAGTACTTAATTATTTTTTGTTGTCACTTTCCATTGAGTTTACATTTAAAATTAGAAGTCTCACAATTTTTCCTATGTTGGAAAATATTGTTAAATTATAAAAATCTTAAAATGTTATCTTATCAGAACAATTATATATAGATTATGTAATGAAGTGATTTGTTTTTGTAAACCTGTGGCTGCCTTAAGTCAAAAAAGGACTTTTTCATGCATCTTTTTTATGACATATTTATTTTGTTTACATTAATTAAATATGCAAAGTGGTTTAGACATCTTTTTTTCAATTTATGACATGTCTATAAAGTAATTGATCTGACCTCATCTTAATATGATGTAATGTCATGCACTAATTTGTAAGAGAAACTTAAATGCTTCTATTATGTCATTGGCATTGTCTTGAGTAATTTTTATTAATAGCTGATTTTGTAAAAATCAGTGTTTCATTTGTAAATTTAAGATATTTATTACATCTTTCTACTTTCAAAGATCATTTTTCACTGTACTAACTATTGTAACATGATACTAAGTAATTTTAATGAAATTAACTAAACAATAAGCCATTTTTATACAGTAATATTAGTTTTTTTTATACATTCCACCACATTAATGGTGAAATCTGTTGATGTATTGAAGGTGAACATTTATTTATTTATTTACAGAGTACATTTTTATTTAATCTGAATAATGTCTCACTGGCATTGTTCAATGGTCTGTATTAGTCTTTAAAGTAAAATAAATTGAAAGTATATTCTAAATTGTTGTAAGTGTTCATAAATATAAAGATTTTATGCAAAAATGATAAAAGTGTGATGGTACTTATTTGTAAACTGAAGGATTACATTGATATAAATAGAAAAAAAAATAAGAACTATTTTTTAATTGCATTAAAAGGATTAGGATTAAAAGAAATAGATTTATGTTTTCTTATCTGCACTCAATTTAGTGTAGTGAAATTGTTTTATAAAATTGATTCATTTTACTCTTAGCTTTTAACATAATTGTATTTGAAAATTAAATATAGGCATATCAAAATTAAGAAAGATTAGAGGTACCATTATGGTTTGGATTGGACTGGCAATGAAAGACAATATTTTTCACAGATGTTTTTATTGCAATCTTCAAATTACTATCTGTCATCTTCAATTAAAGTTTATTACAACATGATTTTTTAAGATTCAAAAACTACAAAATGTTGATTTGATTTTGGTATACCATAGATATGTCATATTTAAAATGAATTAAAAAGAATTTACTAAAATATTCTTTAAAAACCAAAAATAATGTTTGTTTGATTTTCATTATTAAAACAATGTTTGTAATTATCTGTTTTGACTGTTTGCCTAATATTTGTTAATTGTTTTCTTTTTTAAAGATAAAAATATGATATTGCAATAAAGAATGAGAATTTATCAATGCCTTCATTTATTTTTGTATATTTTAACAGTAATAAAATATTATGTTCCATTTAATTGTCAGTGTTCTTGGTGTAAGTAAATGTCGACTTTAAGAAGGCGACGAACCTTTTTTTACATCGACTGTACAAACGTTAATGTGTAATCGCAGTGCTGTATGGTAGTTTGTATTTCAGTTTCAAAATCATTAATCAAATTGCACAAACTGCTGGTTTCATTTTTAATACTACATTTAAAAACTGAAAAATAATCTAAACCAGGTCATTCGTTTTAATCATTTATCGTGCAACAGCGGGCAATACAAGTGCTGTAAACCGGAGTTACCGTTGTGGTACTAGCCTGTAGGTACCGATTACCGATCGATTTCGAACGACCTTGCCACCAGCTTGCTTGTGACTTAGGGACGATGCGATCTATTGATAAATCATTGCCTGTCTTAACGCCGACAGAAATACCTTTTTCTGCCTTTATAACTGTCAAATTGTGTGTAATTGATCTGGTCCAAACGATTTACGATGGACACCTTTTTTTTTAAACAATAATGTGTTTTTATGTTGGCAACGCAATCGTAAAAATTATTCTGATTGTGGCGGGTGTGATCGGTAGCTGTGGTCACTTAATATGTAGCGCTTTCTCGTTTGTCACCTTTCACCATAAAAACTTCTGAAACTGAGTTTCTAAAATGTATGAAACAGTTTACTAAAATTATCTTATTATTCCTTATCGGAAGATTAAAATGTCATGAAATAATCTACAGATAAATTATTGTAATATTTTTTAACATTGTCTATGGATGATGAAAAATAATATTATCCTACACTTATGTAAATTATATAAAAATGTACGTCAATAGAAGTTATAAATACGTGCGCAACAATATTTGGCGAATACCATACAATGTATACCATTTTTCGATCACATCCAAGTCAAGCAGTAGTCAATGTTGACAATTGTTTAAAGTATTTTAAATACATAGCATATTTTACTTAATTCCCTGAAGTGTTCTACTACTTTTTATAGGTTTTATAAATGTTTCTTTGTATTATTTATTTTAATGGCCAGAAAAATTCCATTAAATATTCTTTTTGTGTTATAATTTTGATTGAGTACTTTTTTGGATACCTATCCGATACGCTCGCCTATATTTTATTCCCTAAATGGTTCGTCAGCTATACAAGGGTTCGACCTTCGACCATTTAGGTCACCTTGATATGACCTTGTCTGTTGGTAAAATTAAACTAGAAATTTTCTTTTATGTCCCATGACAAACAAAAATGACAAATTGGCGGAATTAATCGTCATACTTTCGTAAACAATATAGGATTTCTTAATACGTTATAGAAAAATGCAAAAAAGGAAGCTTGAGCTTTGCTTCATTTTCTCTTTCTTAAAACGCTCCTAGTTTTGGGTAAGAACTTAATGGTGTTTTAAAAGAGAGACTTGAAACTTCACTGAGGAAACCTTTACACATTTTAATGTTTGCTTTTAATTATTATTACCCTTGTCATTATTATTTACATCGAAAGAGTTGAATCTGTTTCATTGATATTAATTTAATTTTCCATTAATTTTATTATTGCTACCAATATCAGGAAAGTGCTCCCAAAGTCGAACTTAGATAAAGCTGTTCATTTATTACGGTCTCTGCGACTTGTTCTTTTTATTTTTACCATTACAGTGTTGTGGATAATAGTCGATTACATTTTATCTTGATCAGGAGAAAACGTTAACGTTCGTTTGTTCACGATACATTATCTCAATCTTGAGTACGTTATCTATGTAGACCAAATTCGTGCGTGATGAAACTTTAAACATAATTCCCGACTTGTGATAATATGCTTTTTGTTCCAATCTTCTAATCCGATTAACAGATTTCAAAACGTCCATTATTAAAGTGCATGCCTGTCCTAACTGTCGCCGTTCTGAACTCTTTAAATCCAACGGATTTCTTGGAATTAATCTAAATATTGGGGGTATTATACTATATTCATATTTATTACATTTATCGAAACGTGGTCATTATTAGAAAATTTATCCGAGGACATTCAAAACACGAGGACTATTGGGTATATGCAGTTTTTAAGGCTGGTAATGATGATTTTTAAATAATTTTAAGACTCCTTCCCAACTCTTTTCTTGCATTAAAAAGCGTGTCAACTCATTCGTCACTTTAGATCTTTGTGGATGTCGGTAGGTAGTGGTGGTCCCATAATATTCAATGACCCGTTTGCTCGTTTACCTCATTCAACTATAACAAACGACACTGTTATAACAATCTGAACAAAAATCGATTAAAATGTCGCTAAGATCGATCGCGTGAGAGCGTGCTGAAACTTCACAGTTGCAAAATTGAACGGTTAACTATAAATGGGGTTTTAGGGGCAATGGACTTTACACTCACAGCGCGCTGTTTTAGTGTTTCAACCGCTTTTCTATTATGGTTGGGCCAGTAAATTTCATTTATAAAACAATGATAAAAATACTGCAAACAAACACGCGAGTCAAGAAGTAGTTTTTAATTCTCGGTGATTCGTTCATTCTACACATTTGGGAATAAAAATTTCGCTGGAAAGTAGATTGCTTTTGCTATCTCTATAAACTCAACTGGTTAACAGTAATTAACCAGTTGAGATAATAGAATTAGAAAATTTATCTTACAGAATCTAAGGATGTAGAGACTAAAAGGGGCCATTTCTTATTTTTATATACAAAATGCGAAGAATATACAAGTTAAATAATTAAGGTACTACTTGGGAACGCAAATAAAACGCAGTACACGGTTGCTAAGTTATTTATAGTTTAAATAATTATAAATTAAAAAAACGCAAAGTTCTAGTTGATTGAACTAAATATTCTCAATTTATTACTTTCTCGACATTATTTTTCCTTCTAAAAATTAAAATGCACATTTCCTTTTTATTAGATAATCCAGGTTAGGATATTCGAACAAAGCTAGAAAAAGCATGTAAAACATGCACATATGTTAATTCACTATATGTGGATATATATTCGTATTCACAGCCGCGGTAATTAAGACTAATCAAGGACGCTACAGTATAAAAAAACATCAAGAACACTTGTTTTGTTTTCGCTACTCAATTTTTGAGTATCTACTTATGAAAGTCTAGACAGTGCGAGTCCTAACAGACACTACAACATGGAAAGTACATATTAAGCCGCAGAGGGGTTTTCAGAATCAATAGTTTTAATTTTTTATCCTAGACGATCTCTTCCTCATATGTTACATAGATAAAAAAATAATTGTTGAAAAAAACATTACTTATGGTGCAAGAGATAGTGCGTATGGGTATCGCTGCGTTTGACTGTCTGAATGCGATTCGCTCAAAACTATTGAACGAATTTTCTTACGGTTTTTACCAACAGACGTTGTGATTTATCAGGAAGGTTTTGTCCTGATCATCAGGATAAAAAAATACTATTTCCTTTTAAGATTGAGAAAAACGCCATCTACATAAACATTAAAAAACTCCAGTTTACTTAACTACACCTTATCTTGTATATTGAAAATATAATTAATTATAATAAATTATTTTGTATACCATATAACGTTATAATAATCACTTAGTATTCCATTAGGATGAACGAAGTCTAATCTGGTTCTCTTCCCTTTTCTCTGGGCGCAGGTTGAATCATTGTACAAA
>DWTW01001601.1:0-12323 GCA_018246275.1 Papilio slateri
GAATACTTCTACGCAATTAAAAATAAGAATGATTAGAGGCAATTAGAAATAAGAATAATTTTACACAATTAAACATAAAAATAAATTCTTAATTTAGTCCTCATAGATCTTCCTCGTAGGTACTCTAGTGTTAAAAAGCGGGGGTTCCCATATAGGTAAAAGTAAAGTAATTATAAAAATATCTTAAAACGCATCTCACAATTTTTTATGATATTTATTTAAATCACTATTCTTTTTTCAAAATCTGTTTTCAACTTTTTGGTTAAAAGACGTGTTTTTTAGATTTCTTTAAAACTACAATTTTCTGATGACATGAAGATTATTTAATTGTTATTTATATAGTTATTTAATATGTTTTTATCGATAGGTATGATGTAGAGTAGTGTGTTTAAATATTATAATGTATTTCACCCATAACCCATCTGTCATCTGGTCAGAGTCTGGCTAGTTCGTTGTATGTTGTCATGCTGAAAAATATAAATCCTTAGATTTAGATAGATCCTTAGATTTATATGTTTAGTAGACAATAAATCCATAAACCAAGGTATAAACTATTTTATATTTCAACAACGGTTAGATATAGTCCAGCACGACTATTGTATGATACAGACCTCTTAAATAATTTTACGATAGTCCATCAACTTGAAATAGATACTTCTGTAATGGCTATTATATCAACATGTCACGATTTTCGTATATTATACTTAATATAATGCGACGCATATTGTATGTTCCTCATCCAAGTCGTAATTTAATGGACATAAGTGATTTTATTATTTTTATATTCCTTATATAGGACCATTTAGGACACTAATATTTCGATCGATCAGATTAGTTACATATTAAAGAAAGGCGATATAAGGAGTATCCGTAACCGACGAGCATGTAAACGTCGGTGTATGGATGTAGAAGAAGCGACAGAGGTGTGCCAGGATCGCGCCAAAAGGAAATCCGTAATTTCTGCCTACCCCTCTGGGTTACAGGCGTAATCGTATATCTATTTACTTATTTACGAATATTTCGTTCATAGGATGCTGAATTTAATTTGTAATTTCGGTAAATGAATTGATGTCGTTCGTTTATATAATGAAATAGGTGGAAAAGATAACGTTTGATGTTAGCGCTTCCTCCGGTATTACGTATTACTCGACTGAGAGGGTGATGTTTTTCGCGCGCATTTCGTTGCCTTGTGATCTGTTGTATAATATTAGCATTACCTTGTGAATATTAGCTACATTTTTTTCTTTACATTAGTGTATGCATAGATAAAGCAAAAATCTATTTTATTTATTCCATGGACATATTAATTTGTTTTAAAATTATATTATATTATACATACTTTTCAATTCAATCTAGAAATAATTATGTAGAGTGTGATTGGCATATTGTTATATATTGACACACATTTGAGTAGGTAGTTAGGTAGGAGTTGCCTCCATTTTTCAGATATACACTGTAATCTATCTTACCTTCTTAGCAGTCTTCACGACTTCAGACAAATCTCAATAAAAAACAAGAAACAATTTTTTTAACTTCGTTTCTTTTCAGGTCACATGTTAGGATGAAAACAAAGCGGATCACGCAGCAGGCAAGCGCCTGGACTAAGTTCCGGCTGCTGATGTGGAAGAACTTCATGCACCAATGGCGGCACAAGAAACAGACCATTATAGAGTTAGTTCTGCCAGTCGCCACCATGGCGCTCGTGCTCATTCTGCGGTATGAGATAGAACCAGTGATGCAGGACACCAAAATATATCCACCGATTAGGGCGCACACTCTAAATTTTTCTTTGCCAGTTTTGTAAGTATTGCTTTTGTAGTCTTAATAAGATTTTGAACAGTTAAAACTTAATAATACTGTAATATTTGCTGTTTATTAAAACAAAATTTAATAAACATTGAAGCAACATATAAATACAAATTAGAAAAGAATACAACAAAGATGTTACATACTTCTATATACCTAATCGGTGTGTCAAAAGTGAAGCCATTTAAGTCACTAATTGGCGACTTCGTAAAATCACGCAGTAAGGCGTTTCCCGTGTTACGAATTAAAAGTCTCCGTGTTTGTTTTTTTTTTTCAAATAATAACGGTTTGTGCTGTGAAATCGTGTAAAGCTAGTCTCGAGGAAATAAAAGGCCACAAACATCACATTTGACAAGTAAATCATCAAGGAAATCAATTAACGTAAATATTTTTTCACAACCAGAAGTAGAAAATCGACCTTCATTTTTGATCGTCGAATACGTTGTGAAAGTTTTTCCGATACAATTTTATTAGTTTATGCATCATTGGCACGTGGAAAATGTTGTGTTTCATGTTTGAAAAAATATTATTTATTATTAGTAAACAGTAAACAATAATTAAATCAAATTTCTTTTTAGGTTCGGTATGAATATTACTCAATTATCATTTGCATATTCACCCGAGAACCCGATGCTAGACGATGTTGTGAGAAGTGCTGTTGTTAATTTGTTAATACTAAATATAAGAGATTTACTTCCAATTATTTTTCCGGATCTTGCCGACGTGGGGATACGGCCTAGAAATTTAAACGGGACAGTTATTTTTGAATTACTTAAGATCTTTGTTAAAGTTAGAGCTTACAATAGTAGCGCAGAATTAAAAGGTATTTACGGACAAGAAGAAGAAACACAAAGAGTGTTAGCAGCCATAGAATTTGATGACAACCTAAAAGGTTTGTTAATTTAATTATGTTTATTATTTAAATTAGTTTAACATTTAAGGACTTTAGAATTGCTGAGTACGAATGTTGCATAGCATAGAATAGCTTTTTAACCGACTTCAAAAAAAAGGAGAGCCCTGTATTTTTTTTGCTTGTTACCTTTGTCATTTTTTTTGAAATCGATAGTTTTTGTTTCCAGATTGGTCCCATATAAATTTTAAGCCGATAATTGGTTTCAAAGTTATTCAGGATTTTTGCGAATTGAATTGCGTGTTTAAAATGAGTTTTTTTTGTAAAATAAATAATGTTCCCTAAACGTTACTAAATAACTAATAAACAATTTTAGATGCAACTGAGTTGCCGCTAAACATGTCGTACGCCTTACGATTCCCCGAAAGGCCCCGATTGAACTCATTCTATTTACAAGGAGGTCGTACATGGCGGACAGATGCCATTTTCCCCGTATTCGAATTACCGGGACCAAGATTTCCTTATTCATGGGAAGGCGGCAACGATCCCGGTAAGTTTACTCCTAATGATAGCTTATAAGAGTTATGCTTTTAATGAGTGTACCTGTTAAAATCAAGAAATATCTTAAAAAAACAAATATAACACAAAAACTTACTGACTTTATAGACTAAAAATAATAATTTGAAAAAATCCAAACAATAACTCCGAAACAAAATTGGGATATATATCTTCTGACGGTAATTTGCTTTCTGATGAGAGTTATTTTTTATCAGAAGAGTGCACGTGGCAGAAATACGACTGTTGAGATAGATTTGTGGAGTAACATGAATGGATAAGGTACGAAATGAGTATATTATGGGAAGCCTGAAAGTAACAACAGTAATAGAAGATTAAGGAGCAAAAGGTTAGCATGCGGATGTTGTGAGGAGGGAAGAATGGCATGTGACACGGAGAGTTTAAGATATGAATGTGGAGGGATATGTCAGAGGATTAGGCCTAAGAAAAGATTGATGGATTGCGTGAAAGGTGACATGATTAAGATAGTAATGAAAACTGAAATGACGAATCGTGGAAGAAGGAAACCTGTTGTGCTTACCGAACATAAAGTGAGATGATGGTAATCTGCTTTCTGATTAGCCGTCAATTCGGAACTGTAATTTCAAAACGATTATAATACCTTAAGTCTAGATATTAAGGTCTTGGGAACAATCTGCACATTTCAAGGTCTCAGCTCACTTTAGCTTATTTAAAATCAACAAGACTGAATCGACAAATAAAATAAAGGCAGATAAAAATGATAACATATAATTTTAGGCTACGTGAATGAAGTTTTCATAGCGTTGCAACATGCTGTGTCAATGGAACTAATTTCAAGAATGACCGGAGAAAATCTGCGGCGTTTCACTGTTAATTTACAAAGATATCCACATCCGCCGTATGTGCAGGATCTCGTTATAGAAGCGCTGCAGCTTTTGTTTCCAATGTTCATCATTCTAAGCTTCAGTTACACAGCTGTCAATATTGTCCGAGCGATTACAGTGGAAAAGGAACTTCAGCTAAAAGTTAGTAATAATATACTTTTCAGTGGTAATCAAATTTATTCGATTTGAATGTTTAATTTGGATGCAAGAAGTTATTCTTCATATTGAAATGTTGTAGTGATGTTTTAGGAATCAATGAAAATAATGGGTCTACCGACTTGGTTACACTGGACAGCGTGGTTTTGCAAACAATTCATTTATTTATTGTTTTCTACGGTCCTTATAGTAGTGCTTTTAAAGGTGGGATATTTGAATTTCTGTTACTGTTGGTCGTATGATTATTTCATTTTGTAATATTATTCTTATCTTATTCTTATTTTTAGGTCAACTGGTTCACAAACGAGCAGGGTTTCAACGAATATGCCGTGTTCACACATACACCTTGGACTGTTTTATTCTTTTTTATAACTTTGTATTTATGTTGTATGATATTTTTCTGCTTCATGATCAGTGGTTTTTTTTCTAAAGGTTTGTATAACTTTTTACAATTTAAATTGGCAGAATTCCTATTGAACTAATTAATAATTTAACCTTTATTCTATAAGTTGTCCTTAATTACTTTTTAAAATATAGGAAGTGCAGCAGCTTTATTCGCTGGCGTAGTTTGGTTCCTGAGCTATGTTCCTGCCGTACTCTTAACTTTAGATCTTGAAGTGTCAACCGCAGTGCAGGTGTTGACATGCTTCAGTATTAACACAGCCATGTCTTATGGCTTTCAATTGATGTTGGCAAAAGAAAGTATCGGCGGTAAGTATATTAACAACATCATTATCATAACAAGCAAATCAGTCTTAATCTGGAACTAGCGACACTATTGAATTATATTCTGTGTCTACGTTTATCTCAAAATGAACAGAAAAGAAAATTAATCTTATTCTTTTTAATTATAATTAATTCTTTGTGCAAAGTTTATTGTCTATAGAACAGTCTGTGGGAGACAAACAAACAGCTCATATGATGTTAAGTGTAAAACCATAACCATCAACGACAATTGAAAGAGTTACTAGATGGTAGTCTTTCTGAGGAGAATATAAATAGACAAGTTGAAGGGATGGAGAATATGAAAATGGACGCCTGAAGCAGGTACAAAAAGGCAAAAAATATTTGCAAAAGCGTAGTAGTGGAATTAGTGCTTTGTACCCGCTTTTAAGGGTAAAAAAAATCTTCTCTAGGCATCCAATGGGGTCAATTCATGGCGTCAAACGAGGTGGACTCTTCGCGTTTCGTGTTTGGCCACGTGGTGATAATGCTGCTGGTAGACTGCTTGCTCTATATGTTAATTGCTCTGTACCTCGAGAAGGTTCTGCCCGGACCATATGGCGTACCGAGGCCGTGGTACTTTCCCTTTATGCGAGACTTTTGGTGTCCCAAACGGAAGCTCGTACCGGGTAAGTGTTATCGTCATTTAAAATGTTTTTATTACTTTATTAAGTATTATATGCAAAATTATTTGATCGATCTGGTCAAAGTTGCGGGAGTCCACTAGACGAGGGCAGCAGGGAACCGATTTTTGTGGCTATCAATGGGGTGGCCTACTGCCCGCAGTGGACGACTATCGGCTGAAAAGAACAATATATAAAATATTCTATTAGTTTTTTTATTGGATTCCTAAATTTACAAGACAATTTAAATATATA
The DNA here is from genome assembly GCA_018246275.1 of Papilio slateri. Taxonomy (NCBI): domain Eukaryota; kingdom Metazoa; phylum Arthropoda; class Insecta; order Lepidoptera; family Papilionidae; genus Papilio; species Papilio slateri. The sequence continues at coordinate 5,835 of DWTW01001601.1, forward strand.
TTTATATTAACTAAAGACAGAAATAATTCAACGAGTTACCTTCTTGCAAGATTTAATAATTTAAAGTCTTCTCTTTATTGATGTTTAAATTTTTAAATTAAATTAGTCAGTGAAGCGTGGCTAAATATAGTTAAAATATTATTAATACGGTAAATGATATAAAAAATGTAACTAGGGTAAACTATTAGGAAGATACTTTGTATAATAATATTAAGAGAAAATAATAATAAAAATATCATTTTCTTACAGAATTATTCGTTGGTACGTCAACATATTTTTTCCTACTAATACTTTTTTTCCAACTAATTTAATAATTGTTCATGATTTTATTCTTAATCATTAAAAACAACTTCAAAATACGTCTTTCAGACGACCTTATTGACGAGGACAGTGCAATAATAAAAGAGAAAGACCCTCTTGGCCACGAAATCGGGGTTAAAATGACTGTAAGTTATAATCACATTAAATTTAAATGTAGTAAAAAAATTTTTTTTGGAATTGTGTGCTTGGTTATGTGTGCTCTCATTTTTAAACAATGATAAGCGAGTGATAACACGAGACCTGAGTCTGGTGACGTCACAATGCTGTGACGAGCTTTAGAAGCATACAAAAAATTTAGATCGACACAAACAAAATATACTAATGAACGGCTTCGTCGCTCGCTCGCACACGGGGAATTGAGACACGAGTGGGCAGGTGCGTCGCATTCGTGGTGAATCTCGTTTTATTGTGCACGCGTAGTAATCAAGTTAGAACTTAAATTTCGTAAAGGACGTTGCCATTCTAACTTCCCCGTACTTGACACTTAGGATCCCTTTAAGTAAGTCCCTAAATCCAATCCGCCTTTTGCGCTCTGCTGTCTCGATACTGGTGAAACTGTTTACTGCTTCTTCTAGGTCCTTAAATAAATAAGCATCAACTTTTATCACGTTTTATTTCAGAATTTAACAAAAGTATATGGTAACAACGTAGTAGTAAATAACATAAATTTAAACATATACCAGGATCAGATTACAGTGCTACTCGGCCATAATGGCGCAGGGAAATCGACAACAATATCTATGGTGACCGGTAAGTGTAGCGGATAATATAAAGGCATGCTTGTTAACTTGATTTATAAGGTTTGTATCGATAAATCAGTAACGATAAGAAATTCCAATATATATCTAATATATCTAAATAAAAAATTGATATCGACGTATTTATATAAAAATATTCACGTCACACAAACTGGTAAATTTTTAATACATAAAAATAATTTGAATGATTTTATCACATCCGATTCTAACATTTAACATTAGTATACTTCTTATTTTCAAAACAAAGCTTTAGATTAGCCTACAATCTATATTGTGTTAAGCAGAAATGCTGTCTTTTATCACGTATGAGTCACCTAGAGCGGCTCAAAATAATAGATATTGTTGGAGCCGTGTGCCACCCCAAATTTCCTTTTAAAGAAATGCTCTTGTATAGACTTCGTCTCTATTCTTCTCTATAGGAAAATAAGATAGTTACAGTATCATGCGGATTTTGTTCTGTCTTAAATGTTAGTTGTAAGACAAAAAAATAGCCTTCTGTATTATAGCACTGTTTTTAATGAGAAAAACTAGCACAACATTTGATGTTAAGTGGTTTTATGATCGAAACGCAACTCGAAGATGACTTGACTGGCTTGCATAATTATTAAATCTATTTTATTTGTTCGTAGGAAATGTGGAGGTGACTCGCGGCACGGTCTGGGTGGCCGGATATGACGTGCGTCAGAATTTGAACGAAGCACGTGCGAATCTCGGCCTCTGCCCCCAACACAATGTGCTCTTCAACGAGCTCACCGTCCGCGAACATCTCCAGTTCTACGCCCGGCTCAAGGGGTACACGGGCCAACAGGTCCACGACGAAGTGGACATGCTTATAAACAACTTGGAAATGCAAGACAAGGTACCACAAAGTATCATATATCATCAAGTATTTCACTTTCAATTGTAGTTGGTGTAGTGTCTGTCATATGATCTGACCATTTTTTCTTTTAAAAAATTGTCTCCTATTTCACCTTCTATTGTTATATTTGTAGAGATCTTTTAAAAATACTCTGCCGTGTAGTCAGGATTATGTTGGATTATACCCACTAAAACCCCTTTAGTAAATATCAGCGGCGGTAGGGATCCTGGGATCTTCTACTGAACTCACCTATACTAATACATATAATGTATTTGTGACTTAATAAGTCTCATATACAAAAGGTGATGTGTGTATTATTATTTGTATGTATAGACACAGAAACGGCTGGACCGATTTCGATGAAATATACAGGAAATCTTCAGATAAGCCTAGCGGGTGATCCAGTGAAGTTTGGTAGCGGATCGGAACAACATAATAAGTGCTAATGGATCACTAGTTATAAACGGAGCGGCGGGTGAAGCCGCGGGGCACAGCTAGAATGATATAACATGTATAAAATCTGGTATTGATTTGTAGCGTGATTACTTGGCCGGGGGACTGTCGGGTGGGCAGAAGAGGCGGCTGTGTGTCGGGATAGCGCTGAGCGGCGGCGCGAGTGTCGTGCTGCTAGACGAACCTACCTCAGGCATGGACCCGGCCTCGCGACGCGCGCTTTGGGATTTATTGCAGAAAATGAAGAAAGGTATATAGAAACTATTTGCAGTACATTTAAAGTTATTACTGACCTTTTAAACTATGTTATTTTACCTCCAGTGATGGTATTTAGATTTTTCTCAAGTAGAGCATCTAGGTGCGTCCTACTACGGCGACTATTTTCGCAAACAACATTACATTAATGGAAGCGTTATTAGGACAATTTATTTATTAAATTAGATTTATGTAGTACATTTGACTAACATTAAGCTGCAGCAAATATACAGTTTAAGGGCTAGTTACATGACTACGTTAATGAAACATACTATTTTTTTTGTTTACCTCCGCCTAGGAAAAACGCTATGCTGGTCAGTATTTTGTAATATTTAATACTGGATGATATCGGTAAACGTTTCATTTAGCACGTAATTTAATGGAATAAAACCAAAAAATTATCAACATTCCCAAATGTCGTTTTTAGGTCGTTCAATGATCCTTACGACGCATTTCATGGACGAGGCTGACATCCTCGGGGACCGCGTCGCCATCATGTCCAGCGGCCGCCTGCAGTGCGTTGGCTCCCCGTACTTCCTTAAGCAGCACTACGGCGTCGGCTACACACTGGTCGTCGTCAAAAAAGAAAATTTCTCACCTGAAATGTGCACAGACATTATCAATAAATATATACCAAACACACAAATAAAAGAAGATCGTGGTGAGTATATAATTTGTTCGTAACTTAATTGATAAAGTTGCAATCTTTAACTATATATAGTTCAACTTAATTTGGCGCGCGGCACTATGTGTGCGTGCGCTTGTCAATATGCATCGTTGACGGGGCGGGCGGCATTTGTCGCCCAATTAAGCGATAATTACGATTTCTCTATGAAATTCATTTACACTCATATATTTTCATTCATACTTGAAAAACTCCGCACTTTCAATCACCAGATTTATCTTTGGTAAATTCAAATTCTCCTAAGACAACTGTTATGCTTAAGGCATTGTTTTATTCTTACGTTTTTTCTTATAGTGAATAAAAGTTTTTCTTCTTTTCAGGCACAGAAGTAACGTACGCGTTGACAAATAATTACTCGTACTTATTCGAGGACATGCTGAACGACTTAGAGAGCAACACTGACAATATACAGTTCAAGAATTACGGTTTGGTTGCAACCACACTGGAAGATGTCTTCATGTCGTAAGTCATAATAATATAACAAAAGTTGTAAATTGGTATATTGCAGTTTGGAATCATTTGAACTGGGCGACCAAGCTTCGCTCTGCGTTGTCTTTTGTAAGGTCGTGGTTTTTGGGAAAAGATATATTTTAATATTAGAATAAATGTAATTTAGCGGAATTTCACAGAATGTTATGGTAGTAGGTTTTGCAGTGCTAGACCCTGCAACAACGACATATGTACCATAAATGGGCCGGCTCCACCGGTGAAAAACCACGACCTCACAGAATACAGGCGTGAAGTAGAAGTAATTCTGCTTTTCGTCTAGTGTGTGAGTTGCCGTAGGCCCAATTTTAGTCCTCTTCCCTTTACCATCCTTTCTTAAAAAGGATAAGATAGGAAGGGGAAGAGGATTAGCCGAGGAAGGGATGGATAGGAAAAGGAAATATCCTTTTTCTATCTATCCCCTCATCTGTCCATTAAAGGTAAGCAGCGCATCTGCTAGTCATTTGCTTGTTGCGGATGCCTAGGTAATGGTCACTTAACATCAGGTGAACCGCTTACTCGTTTGCCGCCTACTCCGATAAAAAAATGGTTTATAGTCCATTGACAATAATGTAATCATAAAAGAAAGCGCTCTGAAAAAGATTTTCAGTGGAAAATCGCGTTTTTATGGGAAAGAAACATAGGTTTCTATATACATAGATGGACAAATTCAAAAATATAATACGTATCTAAATACAAAATCTAATCCAAATCGTTAGAGCCGTTACCGAGATAGCCGTAATAAATATATACACAAGAATTGTTCGATTTATAAGATTCTAATTACCTAATGATAAGATAAGATTAAAAATATTTTAGTGTCGGTTCTGACGTAGAGCTTCAATCAGACGTGGATGATAGCGCTACCGTCTGCACCACGACAAGTAGCATTGAAGACATACTGAAGTACGAGTGGGGATCGGCATCGACGGATCAACGTTAGTATGTTTTACAATATCTACGCGCGGTCCATACATTTACAGAGGACGAGGAGATTTGACTAGAAAAGAAAAACTTTATTTCATTCTTTCTATTCCCATTTATTCAAAAAATGGGTAATTTCTTTTTCATTTCGTAGTTTAGTAATGATCGAATATTAAATATTCACGAGGTTATCGGCTATAAGGAGAACCCCGCACTTCTTCCCGTATGAGGTCTCCATTCCAAGACTTTCCTCTCACATTTATAGTCGCTAATTCGTCAGGTATGACCGGCTCATCGCCACTTCAGCCTACTAACTTTATGATTAAACTAGCTGATACGCAAGCAAAACTTCGCTTTAAAATTAATTTATATTGTGTTACATTATTAAATGCATTAATTTTGTCTTAATCGCTAGATGATTTTCAATCGGGTCGTTTGGCTTCATTAAAGCACCTTGAGAGCATTTTTCGTTTCGTTGTATAAGATAGGATATATAATTATATACTCTTTGTAGTATCCATCATTTTCTGAAAGATAACGTCGCATTCGAAAAATGTCTGAGAAAACGCATTTTTTTGACAATTTCTCATATCTTTTATTAACTATTCTGATATTCGGGGCGGAAACAAAGCCGTTTTTAAGTTATAAATGGTATAACTAACACGATTTTTTTATATACATATAGATGACTAAATTATATAAATATTAAATATTGCAGTGGATAAAACCGCGGAAAATTTAAGTGGTTACCGTCTGCTGTTGCTGCACATTGTTGGAGTGTGGCAGAAGCTGTGGTGGGTGTGGAGCCGGTCATGGGGCGTGCTGCTTCTGCAGGTTCTGGTCCCGCTCGTCATGATCAACGCCACGCTCGGCGTGCTGCAGTACGTCGTATCTAACGTACCCGCTATACAGTCAAGAGCACTGACTCTTGCTGAAGGGTAAGTCTGTATATCCTTATGTATCTTGTCACTATCGTAGAGTGATCAAGAGTGACAAAAGCAACTGACGAAATAACTCGCAGAAAGTCCAGAATGATGCGTGCGTAGTCGAATGATGGCGGGTACAAATCAAGTTAATCTGATTATATCATAATAATAATAAAGCTTTTATTGCTGAAGATAAGTTACAATATTTGTATGACATTTTAATTATGATTATATACTCCAATTCCCATTTTTTATAATAAATAAACTAGTGTTTGACCACAATCCCACTTGATATTAAGTGCTGGTGTGGGTGTGATCGAAAAACGCATTAGTTTAATATCAGTCTATCCACTCATCTCTTCTTGATCGGACAGAAAAAATGACGCTGGCAACCTGTTCGAATATTTTGCTGCACGCATAATAAACAAAGAATTAAATCGCTTTTTTCGAATGCGTGGTATATCAACCACAAAGTTGAGGCTAAATATTAGAAAAAACACTAACTATTTTATAATGAATTTCGAAAAAATGTAGGGCTCCCGTAATAAGTACTAAGAGCTACCCAGCAACTACCATAAAAAAAGGAATCTATTCATAAGCTTTTTTGTGCATGTGCATACAGTTGTATTTTACTCGATGCAGATACTTAGGTACGGAGACTTTGTTAAGTTTCAATATCACATCGGAAACAACGATCGGTGGCTTGATGAAGGCGGGGTACGAACTGTTCTTCGGCAGTAGCGGGGTCGACACGATGGCCCTCACAGTGCTCGACGGACAAGCGACCATCGACGATTATTATATGGAACAAGTTAGTGGATT
>DWTW01001602.1:0-12323 GCA_018246275.1 Papilio slateri
AAATAAACCAATCTAGCATAGTGTGACAGTGTGAAGGTTGTGAAACAGTTGCAAAAGTTAAAAGATTCGTCGACGACGATATTGTAAAGGCCTGATTTCCAACACGAAGGAACTCTAGTAACATACATCTAAAATATTAACACCACTAACTACGTTAATAACGCTTTGATAAACAGACAGACAAATCTAATGATGATTCCTAACAGCTAACGTTAGATCTGCACCTGATAACTCTACGAGGAATTTTATCGTTTCCTTTAATCCAAACATTAATTATTTCAACACTTCATAAAAACTAGCTTGTAGGCAAACGGCAATAGACTGTGCCAGTAGACGACAATCTTATCGTAAAATAGATATACAGGTAAATATAAAAATCAGCCTTCTGCCTGTAAGAGTTCAAGCAAGAGACGTTAGATGAGGGAGAAAATCGTGGAATGGAGGCCACTGATGGGGACCAGAAGTGTTGGGTGCTGTCCTTCCAGATATCGATAACCTCATGAGACCAGCAGGAAGTCGCTGGATGTTGTGGACTGATACAGACTGATAATGATGTGAAGATTATACATAATTTGATTTATTTCCGTAAAATAAAACGCACCGTTATTTATTTCCGTGAAATCATGCGTTTATTTTCGTGAAATAAACGCGGTGTCGTAACCTCGTCTCTTTCCCTTCCTCTCATCTTCTGGTCATCACGACGACTGTCTTTGCTTGCTTCTCCCCTGATAAAAAAAAATCTTTTCATCGAAAGTACCATAAGGACATGACTAAAATCCCTCAAAACCGGAAGAGCTAATATTCACCACGCTTGGGTTATTGCGTGTATAAACGTAACCTATCAATATTCAGGAGATGTTCGCAAGAGTTTGATGATGCTATAAAATTATACGTGTTATTATGTACTTTGTAATAGAACCACGATCGAAGAGCTAAATAAGATTTGCAGCATCCATGTTTATTTCATTGTCTTCCAGGCTGAGAGATACCGCGAGAGACGTCGCCTGGCCACTCCAAGCCCCACGCCGTCGCCGCCGCGGCGTCAGCCGGCGCCGCAGCCTGCCAGCGGCAGCTGGTTCGAGTCCCTCGACAGGCTGGGCAAGAAGAGAGAGAAGAGCATCAATAGTAGGGTTCGTATCCGTTTACATATAGATAAAATTGAGTTGCAAGATACGGCTTAGTCCTTAGTTGGACGAAAACCAGAAAAAATGACTGTCAGTATTTAGCTATGGACATTTGAGCATAATCAAAGCAGTCCCTTAATGCTACACTAAAACCCGCTGTTTGATTTTACCACTCTTACTGTAGAATTCAAATAAATTAAATCAATTCAAATGTTTTCAACCACAGCCAATTTACTCTAAATGAAACAAAATGTTCTTGAAATACATTAATATAATATTCCAGGTTGAAAAGGACAGCATCATAACCACAGAAGACGAATCAGCACGTCGTGTCTGGTCCAAATCAACCAAACCGCTGAATTCCCCGGCCAAAAACCTTCGATTCTTCGGCGACACCGACCAAGAATCTGAGAGCAACGTCAAGCATACAGTCACAAAGACAAAGAGTCATCCCCAGTCCAAAAGTCACAGCACTCTGAGGAAGACGATTTCCAACTCGAGCACGGGTCTAGATGAAATTGACCATAGCGAACTATCAAACAAAAGTTACTCCATGTCGAATCTTTACAGAGACGAAGTGAACGAATCGCCTCGAACGAAGCAATACTACAAGAGGAATCTCCAAAACATATCAGAGATCCAAAGCAACTCCGAAACTGAGAGTCAGTTTGATAGGAAAAAGAACGGAAAGCCCCCGATCCCAATCCCCAGTCCGTACGACAGGTCCAGGAGTCATAGCAGCTCGAAAACTTTAAAAGGCACCAAGAACGATATAAGAAGACACGCGAGAGGAGACGATAGAGGTAGCTCTTCGGAACTGAGAAGCAGTAAACATGAACTGAGCAGGGACGTCAAGTAAGTTTAATGCTAACTTAGTAGAAGTTACTTAATTTACAATAAACTTTCATTCCTTTGTAGAACTATTTGGATTTTCTAAGATAGCATAGCATCTTTTGGAAGTAAAATAGCAGTTACCTATTATATTTTAATATGTACTAGTTTAGCCCGCGGCTTCGCACGCATTCGTTTCTAATCTTCTTCGCTGGAAATTTTTGCAACTAGATTTCGCGTAAAATAACTTGGAATTACAGGTAAATGTCAAAAAGTTAATGGTTGCCATGTCCATGTATGACAACAAAATGTCAAAAAGATGTTATTGTCGTGTCATACATTACCATGGCAACATATATTAGGTTTTATTTTCCTATCACTCGGGAGGTTTTTTTTTTGAGGTAAAAGGTCTCCTGTTATTTTCTATATCCCTGACAACGTGTCTGTCTGTAACTAACAAACAAACAAACTCATATTCGCATTTACAATATTAAAGTTAGGATTTTAGGGTCGTAGGCCTCCCACATGAATCGCAACAAAAATCTGTAAACAGTCTAGAATCTTAAGACACCGACGGCTAATCTAGAATTAATTACAGGACACCCTTTTTATATTTCAATGGACTTTTTTCCAGGCATCGTCGCCGGACACCACTGACTAACTCAGGGGAAAGTAGCACGGAAGGCGAGTCCAGCCATCAGAGCCAGCGCAGCGTCGTCTACTTGCACGCTACCACTGGTGAGTCATCCCCTTTTATCTAGTATTTTTTCAGTAAACTTTTTTTTATAATGCACTAGCTGTTGCTCGCGGCTTCGCACGCTGTATTCTCCTGACAATGAGTCATTTTACAGTATTGATTAGGATGTGGTTATGTACGTTACAATGATCATCTGATAAGAGCTTGATAAATTTATTGATTAATGATGTAATTATATCAATTATTTTCAGTGACGTTTGATAAATTAGGATTGAAATTAATAAGATAAGAATTGAATACCATTAAAAAATGTATGACAACAAAAAATATTCAGTAAGTAATGTAAGATTTGTCCATACAAAGTCCATGTCCCAGTCTCATGACTGAAGATTATTATATCGAGCTCGACTGTAAACTTTCAATCAAGTCAGTCAGTCAAGGTTGTGGGTAGTCCACTGTATAAGGGTAGGATTGAACTGCTCTTTGTGGCGGTACTTGTGAGATGCATTTTTTAAATGTGAGGAAAGTGCCTACGTATATCAGCCCTCGCGGGGTCAAGTGCGGATTACGTCGGATTGGCACCGACTAAAACCTCATAATGTTCCTCCCGCGCATGTCGGCGGGGCTACGGGAAAGCTCGTACATATGCGCGGCTCCTCCTTCCAGTCACCGAGGCAGCAGGCCTACGTACCTCAGTGGATATTTTTTGTCTCATGATGCTAATTAATTATCAAACAATTAACTTGAATAACTCTGTTCAATCACAGTTGGCGACATCCCAGACCCTGGTCGGCTAACGCGCAACCGGTCCAGAGACGACGTCTCATCCGTCATGTCATCGAACATACAAGTGAGGAGCACCACTAAAAGCTTCTCTCTCTTCGCGCCCTGGACGCCGCGGCACTACGGCGACCAGCAAGACGTGCACTACGCACAGAAGCCCAAGAAGACCAAACAGACTAGCGTATTCAAGAAGGCGTCCACAAAGACCGAAGACCGACCATCGACACTCCAGAAGAATAAGTCCTACAGCCAGACTACATTGAGCCGGCGGCCGCAGAGCCAAAATCGATTGACCAGCTCGAGCACGACTCTCTACCGCAGAGATAAAAGAAGCGGCAAAGAGAGCGCCAGTGAGAGCACAATATCCCGCAGAGGACAGGGAAAGAAGAGCCAATCGAGTGAGATATTAAATCGGGACGAACGCGAGAGAGTGTCTCGATCGATATCCATGCCTAAAGACCAGAACAAAAAGGCCGGCTGGTTTAAATTGTCTAATAAAAACAAAAAACCTGAAATTAACACACGCGTACGTTAATTATATAAGATTAACATATCTTATAGATATTTACTATTCGTGCACAATAATATAAGACTCCAATTCGATTACGTCACTTGTTACACCGTCATGTGTAATTACTTCACGTCACTGTTATGTCTCATACATTTTCTTTAAAGATTTTTACAAGAAATTTTCATACCCATTTAATGTCCGAATAAAATTAGACATGATAAAAATATTTATGTACAAAGGTTTTCCATAAAATGGATATCTAACAAAAATTTAGTCTACGTTTTTCTACAATTCACCATTTAATTTAGTTTAACAACATAGACAAACAAAAAACTTTCTAGAAATAAATATTGCTAATACTGTTCATAGACTATATTGCAATGAACAGAGTAAATATTCACACAAAATATAAATGTTTTTTCGGTAACGATCATTTTATAAAATTATTTGAAACTGGATGTATCCTGTCACCCATACGATCCTATCCCTAGAGACCTAATCGATTATCAAGTTTTCATTACTATTCCAAAAAGGTTATAATTAAAAAAAATTGTTAATAACAAATAAGATTTTCATATTGTATATTCTTAAATAAAAACTTATTATTAAAACTGCCAATAATATCTTGTTATTTTTATACAATATGTAAAAAAAACATTGCGCAAAAGAATTGACAGTTTTTTAAGCAATTTAATTTAGACTCTTTGTAAAGGTTTTAAAGATTATAAATATATGAAAATATTATTGAAATAAAAGAAAATAAGACAATGGGTGTAATTATAAATGCGTACCGAGTGCCATCAGTGAAACGTTCTTATTTAATGTTACCATGTTTAGAAGTTTAGTTATATATTAATTATTACATATTGTAACACTATAATAATTTGCTTATAATTCACTAATAATAAGAAAAAATGGTTTTTATTTTGGAATTAATTAAATCATGTGCATATTATTCATAATATAATTTTGCTTGTAAGATCTCCGAATACCAGATTTTTAACAAAATAATGTTTTCTTTAAGAATTTTAGTAGTTATATCTGGTGACGATTGTGGAAAGAATACTAAATAAATATAAATAAATCATCTAATTTGAATTAGCTATTTAATTTTATGAATCTGTGATCCCTGGACTTTATATCATGACACCAAGAAGAGAGTGTCGTAGTCAGATAACCGCTACTGATCGAGTCGAGGCTCGGCCCTCTCGGGCGCCCTCGTATCGGATTCGCGTATTGAGCTGTCACCAAGCCGAGATCCCCTCTCGGCGGTCCTTGAGCCCACAGTCACTCCGTGGAGCGTCCTCCGAAGCGACCTAAGAGCTCGGCGGCTTCCCAATCCGGTTAATAAACAAAGAAACGGCCCGAGCCGACGCTCCTGAAAGAGCCCCCGAGCTTAGTTACTGCAAAGAGGTTTAGGGTAAGCGCCTTTTGCGCTCTGCCACCTCAAACACAGGGAATCTGTAAGAGCCTCCTCCAGGTTCTCAGTGACAAGTGAGTCACAAAAAAATTGTCGTTTTTCGTTGAAAGTTTTCATATACTATATCGGATATATTTTACGTAGCTACTCCAGTAGGTAGAGGTAGCAATCGATATCCACATTTCATCGAGTTCAACTTGTATACTACAGGATTTAGGAAACATATTTTACTGATACAAATGTATATTTCATTAAAGTAAGCAAAAAATAATTTTGCTTTTAACTTACTTTAATGAATTGATGCAACAAACATTTAATGCGTAGTAAAATTTGTGGTGTTCTAACTAAAAAGTTAATTTAAAAATAAAAGACAATTCTATTGACACATATTTTTTAAAAATCAGTCTTATAAAACAAAATAATAAATATTTAACACGCGCGCATTTAAACCAATTATTAGAAATACTGAAGAGAATAGTATATTTTACAAGTCACATTTTTCATCACCGGTGCAAGCTCCCTTCGTTTTCTCATTGGAATCAACCCTTAACGGTCCAGTTTTGGTGATCGGTACAACTCTCTCACCTTTCGCATCGACATCCTTACGTGGTGCAGATATAATTAAAATTCCATCACTAGATAACTGAGACACGACGTCCTCCGACTCAGTGCCTTCAGGTAACGCGTATTTGCGGATGAATTGTCTCGAAATGGACCCATGTTCATCCTTCTTCTCTTCATGTTTGGCTTCAATAACTACGTAACCATCAGCAGTCTTCACAGTAATCTCTTCAGGCGCGAAATGCTGTACATCCAAATTGATATGGAACTTATCCTTGTTAGTCTTGACAGTTGAACCTAGGTCTCGAGTTAGGGATTCCAGATACCGCCAGGGTCGGAAGTAATTATTGACCATCCAAGGGCTAACCATCGTCGTTAGTATATCATCAGTCAATCCTATTCCGAAGTCTTGTTCCGACATAGTGTTGACTTTCTGAGAGCATTTCTCTTCACCGCTAACTCCGACAAGGAGAAGAGTCGATAATGCAATCACTAAACTTACAAAGAATCTCATTTTAACGTATTTCTTCTTGATGTTTCACCAAAACACCGGAGATAAATAATTCTCTCTTGCACTAAAATCGCTCGCTCTTTTCGTATTGACAAATAACGCGCTTTACTGGCGTTCGCCGGTTTATATACTGGTTGGCCATCTAGCGACCAGTAGCAATTTCTCGAAAACTCTGACGTGTTATTGAAAAACTGGGCCACGTTATTAATTCGTAGATAATTCCAGTAATTTATAAACCTTTCTTTATCAATACAATTCTATCTTATCGTAAAAAATCGATCATTCATTTAGTGTTTTTTGTAATCCTTAATAGAAATTGATTACTATAAGACTGATGACGAATGAAGAATTAACGACATCTAGTGACAAGATGTTATATTGCAATGTACCACGAGCACAGACCTTTTCTCCCGTAATCTCTAGAACTCTCCAGGAATATGTAGTGTGCCCTTCGTTATTAATTTTTTAAGGAAAGAGTTCCAAGTTTTGCAAAATTTTCAAATATATAAACATACGTAAAATATATCAACTTTGTGAAGTTTTGGGAATACTTCATACAATTTAATATGGTTTTGGTAAAAGAAAATTAAGAAAAACTATCAATTGGTCCGAAGATACATAAATTGTAATATGTCAAATAAAATTAAAATATTTATATCACATTACACATGGAAACATTTTAATTTGACAGTTTTTATAATTATGTAATAATTTGTGAAAATACTTACTCATTTTTAGTTTATAAAAATAATATTTCTGTACTAAAATAATAGTAATGTGGAATTACGCTCAAAATATCTGCATTATTATTTTGAGGTTTTTAACGGCACTTTATGAAACAAAGATATTACTTACTAGGAAAAATAGAATACTGGATCTGTTATTGTAAAACAATTATGAGGAATTTTTGATAGTTACCTGTCGTAATGTATGGATTGGAGTCAAGTAAAAGAATGCATGAAAAGAGTCTGTTAAATGACTGACGAATGTTGAGATGTATATGGGGAGTAACCAAATGGATAAAATATCAAACGAATACTCGTTTGGTACCTTACCCACTCTGTTCTTCCCTTAACATACATTAGGGGAAGGCTCAAAGTAGAACCTTGTGTATAGATAAATGCAAAATTGGCTAGCATGATATGGGCATGTTATAAGGACGAAAGAACGGCATGTGAAAAGAAGAGTTTTAAATATGAATGTGGAGGGACAAGTATGATTCAATCATAATGTTAAGTAAGGGCGATAAAGTAACGCATATTGTTTATGGTGTTATTTAATTTAAATATAAAACCTTCACTTTCATACAAAATATTACAGTCCCTTCGTAAAGATGGTTTACTTTAGTATGATAAATATATTATGTATTGTAATGATAAATATATTATGTATCGTAATGTACTAGGAATCTATGCCTACGGAAAGTGCTCTATGCACTTATTTGCAAATGTTTTAGTAGAGATGTTCGAAAAAAATATTGAATGAACGGTGAATATTTATAAACATTATGTAAACACAATCAAACTTTCTTATGTCTTCTATTCTCTTATCTCTTTCGAATCTCATAGCTATTATTAAATTATTCCCTGCTCTGTGCTAATATAGTTCCACACCTCTAAAAATCTCAGATTTTTTCAACACTTTTGTGATACAAAGAATATTAAATATAAAAGATACGAAAATATGACATCTTTTAAACATTTTTTTTGCCAGGTAGGCTGTGGTAAAACTAGTATTAATACTCTGTAAAAATGCAAACGTCACACCAACTAAACGCCGACATGGAGAAAATTGTGAAAATTTATGTCAAAATAAAATTTCGTCTTCCCAAGAAATAATATAAAGTCCTTAGATATAATTTGATCGTTACCAATGTTTATAGCAAGCTGCTCAAAAACTTGTTATTATGGCTCGAAGATATCGCGACGCCGCTGCAAAAATACAGCAAAATGTTCAAAAACACTTACAGGAAATGCAAGAAAATTTGTCGTCCGAGGATGAAGAACCGTTTGAAGTCAGCGTGCTGGACGGCGTTTTCCAGAGCTACTCGAGAGGTGGAGGTGACACAAAATTGCTCAACCGGACCAAAAATTTACTGGAAGAAGCCATAAGCGGTCGAAACATAACCTGTCTTATATGTATAGGTTCCATCAAACGTGTCCATGCTATTTGGAATTGTGATAACTGTTATTCATATTTTCACTTATCTTGTATACAAAAGTGGGCTAATGACTGCGTGAGTCTTAAAAGCGATGACAATCACGGTCCTATTGCAGTATTTGTACCAAAGAAAGTTGAATGGTGCTGTCCAAAATGTCGACATGCATACAGCAAGGAACAAATTCCACACAAATATCGTTGCTTCTGTGACAAAACTGATAATCCTCCAATACATCCCTGGTTAATACCACATTCATGTGGTGAAGTTTGTGGAAAGAGACTTTCCATTGGAAATAACTGTAAACACAAGTGCCTTTTACTATGCCATCCAGGTCCATGCCCCCCCTGCCCCCAAATGGTTAGTGAAGCATGTTATTGTCAAAAAGAACATAAAAAAGTAAGATGTAGTGCTGGAAAATGGTCCTGTGGGAACCAGTGTAAAAAAACACTACCATGTAAATCTCATAAATGTGAAAGCATTTGCCATGAAGGTGATTGTCCTCCATGCAGTTATACAAGCATCCAAGTCTGCCAATGCGGAGCAGAGAAGGTTAAGCGCCCATGCAATGATCTTGAATGGCAATGTCTTAAGATATGTAACCGGCCTTTTGCATGTGGTTACCATAAATGTGATAGAATATGCCATTCTGGTAACTGTGGTTCATGTCCCAACTCTGGGCTAAGGGCTTGCCCCTGTGGTGCAAATCAGCAGTTTGTTCAGTGTCCAGATGTAATGGAAACATGTCTAGGGACTTGCGGCAAGAAACATAATGACTGTGAGCATAATTGCCCTGAAAAATGTCACAAGGGCCCATGCCCACCTTGCCTGGTAATGATTGAAAAAATTTGTCAATGCACAGCACATACTAGATCCCTACCTTGCAGTAAAGAGTTCAAATGTGAAACAAAGTGCAGAGGGACCAGAGCATGTGGTAAACATGGTTGTGGGCGTAAATGCTGCAATGGAAACTGCCCTCCCTGTGAAAAGGTTTGTGACAAGCCACTGCAGTGTGGCCGCCACAAATGTACTTCAGTTTGTCACCGTGGCCCATGCTACCCCTGTCCACGAGAGTCAAAAGTAACTTGCAGATGCAAAGAAACATATATTACAGTACCTTGTGGAAGAGAAAAGAATATGAAGCCACCAAAGTGTAGTTTACCTTGTATGATTAAGTATAAATGTGGTCATTCTGATCAAAATCATCATTCATGCCACTTTGGTGACTGCCCACCATGTAAAGCTGTATGTTTCAAGACTTATGAAAAATGTGGTCACCAATGTAAAGCTACCTGTCACAAATATGTGACTGTTGTATTTAAGCAGGTTGAAAAACCTGCCACACCATGGGAAATACAACCCCCCAAATCTAAAATAATGACATTGGAATGCCCACCATGCGAAGAGCCTGTAACAATTTCTTGTTTTGGTGAGCATGAGATAGGAAACCAGCCATGCCACTTGGCATCAAGAAGGCCTTGTGGAAGAGAATGTGGTCGACCTCTCAAGTGCCTAAACCACTTATGTTCACTGATGTGTCATTTATACAGCTATAGTCCTGAATATCCAAATGTGCCTTACATTTGCAAGCCTTGTGATAAAGAATGTTTAATTGACCGTCCAGAAAAATGCACTCATAAATGTGCTATAGGTCATTGTCATCCTGGGCCTTGTCCACCTTGTGATGTAATGGAACGAATTCGCTGTCATTGTGGTATATCTGAACTTTATATAAGATGTAAAAAGTTATCAACATGTACTGACGAAATGCTTTGCTGTGGGCAGCAATGCCCAAAGATGTTGCAATGTGGTCATCGATGTAAGAAAGTTTGCCATTCAAATAAGTGTAGTGAAAACCAGATCTGTTTGAAGAAAACTAAGGTTCACTGTGCATGTGGTAACTTGAAGAAGGAAGCTCCATGCAGTGCAGTTCAAGAACAAGAAGTTAAAGTTCCTTGTGACAAGAGTTGTGAAGAAAAACAAGCTGCAGCAATGAAAGAAAAAGAGAGAGAAGAAAAGAGGCTAAAGGAGTTGGAAGAAGAAAGAAACCGTAAGGAGTTAGCAGAGTATGAGTGGAAATTGAGCGGCAAGAAGAAAAAATATAAGGAAAAGAAAGTTCTAGTTAATAAGGTTGAGAGAAATTGGCTTCAGAAATATTGGATAGCAATTTCATCTGTAGTGTTTTTATTCATTTCTTTTTTTTACTACATTTTATATATAATGACACCACTTGTTAGGTAATTTGATATATAGGCTAAATTTGTATGCAACATACTTTTAACTTATACTATTTTAAGCAAGGTTAGGATATACGATAAATGACCAAATGGTTTGATGATTTTGTTTTTAGCCTAAACAGGACCAGAAAGCTTGCCAGTGTTTTTTTTTAAGTTTTTTGTTCAGTTTTTATATTGGTTTGAGGAAAAAAATGATTAAGGTAAATTACATGAAAATACATTGCCACAAACCAAATTTTCATAAAATCATTTCAACAACCTTATTAACCCCCTTATTAAGGGGTTTTTGTTTAATTTATAACTTTTTACAATTAGTCTTTCAGTCCAAATAGTGTTGGTCTTGAGTCCTATGTATCTTTTCCTATCATATAGTTTTAGACCAACATTGGTTAGTATTTAAAATAGGTTTTGTAAAAGACGAAATAAAAATACACTAGTATTTCTTGTATTATTTGACCTTTATAATTAAAGGATGATTTGGGAAATTTCAGTTATTTAATAGAGGAAAAGAGAGCTAACATTTTTTATGTGATGTTTTCAGCAGTGTGAACTCATGGTCACACATCAAACAAATAGAACATTCTTCCAGCCTATGCATTTCTGCCGCTGGATTTTTTTTGTCAATATTATTATTTTATTTTATTTTTTTATTACATCACTTTTAATAAGTAAATAAAATTAAACACTAAATTTCACTATCCTTGATCAATTTAATTCGCCTTCTTTAAAAGCTACTGTAGGTTTTTGGTACAAACAAATCGAAAATAATCGGAAGTAAATCTCGGAAAATAATTATATTTCTTTCCCGCTTTGGAAAAGGATTAGGTATTTTAAAATGTGATAAGTTGGCCGGTAGGTACCAAGCCTTTACTAATGATTTTCGATCGGTAATAAAAAAAGTTTTACTTAATCACAAATACGTATGTCGATGCTGAACAAATGATTCGATGTTAGTGTTCAGAATAAGAAAATAATCGAATTCAGGGGCTAACTCAATGAATGGATTTTAGAGACTTTTTTACAAGGTTAACAATATCTTGTCAAGTTTATTTGTTGAGATCTACATTCTATAGTTTAGAATATATCGTCAAATAAATTTATCAATAGTTATAGTGCCTTTAAATATATTACAATAATTTATCGTAACTATAATTACTTTATTATAACTATTTTTTTTAAAAAGTTAGGGAAACCGATCCAGATGAAATCTTTATATTCATATTAAAAAAAAATAGTATAAAACCAGTATATTTTGGAAAGGGGGATTTCCAACTGATTGAGGTATTTTCAGACTTTTGATTTTTAGTCACTGTATTCGAGATAGGGTAACACTATTGATTCACTGTCGGTTGTTAGCAGTGTTACCATATACACGGTAATTACCGTAGAAACACGGTAATTTAACTAAATATCCACCTATGGTAATGAATCATTACCGTGTTAATTCGTACGGTATTTATAAATAGATAGTACCGTGCAATGTAAGGAAT
>DWTW01001603.1:0-12320 GCA_018246275.1 Papilio slateri
TTTTGTTGTTTGCACCGGCCGCAGGGCTAGAACATTCGGTGTGAACGCTTCACTCTCGCTTTCGGCATTAAACAAGTAAACACATCTGCGCGTTTTATTAATGGACATATCATTGAGTCAAAAACTATTTTTTTTTTCAATATAAAAACACCTGTATTTGTTCAGGCGTCAACGCTGCTGTTCATTTGGACCGGTGTGCACGGTACTGGTTACTACAAGCGCTACATCTTCGGCAGCTACACGCTCGCCAACGGGTTCGAATGGCTCATCTACGGCACGGGGATATTCACCAACTTGCCAGTGGCATTATATAATACATACCGGTGAGCTATTTTAACTATGTGCTAGAATACTTTAAATAATCAGTTATAGTATATGAATAATGGACGATGAACAAACTCTTAAGTTGCAATGACTTATCAACAGATGACTCCTCTAGCTTAGTCTAAGCTAAATAATGTTGGACCATCCTAAAACCTGCTTGTAATGTGGCTATTAACGCCAAAAGTACGTTACTTCTTGTTAGCTCTTCATCAAAACAATACCGCGTTTCTCGAAATTCCTAAGTATTGTGTTCCCTCATCATAGTAGATAGTATCTGTGACCTATTCAGAAGATAGTGGAATTAGCATACTATATCCTGGTGACATACTGTAAGACTGAACCAACACCAAACCTCGACATGAAGTGATTATATAAACGTGGCAATATTTTATACAAGCTACGTGCTTTTGATCCCATCCTCCCAACAAGAGACGTGAAATTATTATATGGATCGCTTATTTCTAAACTAAAGTTCATTCATTCAGTCATTCGTTCGCAGAACGTACACGTTGCGTACCTGTCATCTCCCAACAGTAGGCGTAAAAATATGATATGGATTGCTTATTTCTAAATGAAAATTCATTCAATCAGTCATTCGTTCGCAGATCATACACGATGCGTACTGGCAAGATGCGTTCATTCGGCGAAGCGCTGCGGCCGCTGTGGTCGATCCTGGCCGTTTTCGCGGTCACCTCAGTGTGGGTGCACAAGTCCGCCGCGCTGCCGGACTACGATCTCAGAGCTGTGTTCCTCCTGATAGGGACTATCTTTAGTAATGTTGCTGTGAGTGGCGATTTTTGTATTTTGAACCTTTCGAATTTTGTAAAAATAGAACAAACGAACAAGCTATATTAGGATTGCGATACTATCAAATTGCGAACCTTTGAGTTACGGTTCCGTTGCCGGCCTTTTCGTAGGGAGTGCAGTTAAGTATGCTTATTTTTAACAGATGAGGTAAGATGAAAAAAGCAGAATGGATGGGAAACGGAAGAGTATTAGGCCACCGGCACCTTACTCAGCCGACGAAATGTTGAAACATATAATAATAATATAATATATCACGCCAGTCTTCTGTGAGGTCGCGGTATATCCCGATCAAGCCAACAAAACAAAGGCTATCGCCCCTGCCGATTCTACTGTTATTGTTGCCGCTGTTTTAGGATATACCGCGGGTCCACGATTCAAATACATAATTAATGATTTATTTCCATTTCAGTGTCGTTTGATAGTTAGCCAGATGAGCGGGCAGCGCTGCGAGCCGGTCAACTGGCTGGTGTGGCCGCTGTCTATGGCGGCCATTTTGTCTCTGGTCGAGCCACGCTACGAGTTGCCAGCGTTCTACGCCCTCACTACGCTCAGTGTGGCCGCGCATGTTCACTATGGCGCTTGTGTTGTGAGTATTTTTTTAATAAAATAATATAAATTATTTTTATAAACGCCAATGTCCAAAAAATATATAATAAATCATATTTTTATAGCTGGGACTTCAGTATAAAATATTATATATTTAAATTGTTCATTCTTTGCAGGTACGCCAAATGTGCGATCACTTCAGAATAAGCTGTTTCCATATAAAACAACGCTCAGATTGACTCCTAGATGACAATGCGTGCTAGGGTAACATGACATTATATACACCGCGATAGGCAGTTGCATTTGCTATTTCCAAATAAAGCATACTATGATTTGGTGACGTCACTAGTATATAGAATTCTTTTTGACAAGTCAAACTTCATGATTTCATACAGCCATTGCGGTGAAAACAAGCTAATATATAATTAAACATAACGACAACAAATTTATAACAAAATTACATCCGTAGACGAAGACATGAAAATATATATTTGATACAATAGTTCGTTATTTTTTTTTTATCAGTTACATCAGTTGTAAGATTTTGATCTAGAATTATAATGATCATGAATTTAAACATGTTAGTCGCAATAGGCTGTAGCAAATAAATGAGCATTGGCAAGTTTCTTACTTCTGTCCGCAATAAATGTCTATAAAATATGTGGTGAGACTTATTTGTGATCAATTAAAAGTCTACTAAAATATTGTGCTAGAAATCAATGTATGTTTTCAGTCTAAGGTTTGTACATACAAATGTATATTTAGAAATGTGTTTTGTGTCACAGTATATGTTCGGTTCATTAACAAACTGTTGGCAAAAGGGGTGACCGAAAATATCATGTTCGAAGGACCAGAAATTGTCTGTATTACTTTATTCAATATTATTATTTGATAGCGTAGGATGGTCATAGATACGTGTGACCCTCATGTAAACGGTAAATAATGAATCGAACATATACGTCATGATTTTCTGATATATTAAGTCCCCCATAAGTTTTAATAGAAAAGCATATTCAACTGCACTATATTTTTGGTTCACGGTGTTTCGACATATTACATGTACACGTTTATACACTATGTTGGGTAGTGATAATTGATATTAGGATATGGGAAGTTTAAAAATAACTACAAAGATTTCATAAATTTCTTTCTATTGTTATCTAAATTTTTCTCTTATTTTGTAATACATATATTTCTACTTAATATTCAAAAAGGCATAGAAATTAAGTAACTCATCCCATGCATATTTTTGTATTCTAATTTCTTTGTAGAAAACACAGGAACGGTAATTTAAAAATCGCCACCTCATTTCCCAATCCACAAAAGTACAAATAAATCAATTAATATTGTTGTATGCGATTGTACATGTTGATATTGTTGTATTTTAAATGTTATGTTATTTTCAAATAATTCTGTACATGAGTGTCTCGAAATAAGGAAACAAAAATAAAACAGTAATTTTATCGTTGGTTTTGACAGAGAGGAGGATGGTTTGACAGAACGCCGCCATTTTGTGAAAAGTTATGACCATCGACAATTTTTATGAGGTCGTTCGTTCGTTCTTTATTTTGTTATTTTACCGTTTTCTTAATACCCATGTACATGATATTATTTTTGAGTGTTTACGGCACGCATTGTCCTTTTTTTTTAATAAAATAAGTTTTCTTTTTTAATTATTAATATTTTTTTGTTTATTTTATATACTAAACAGAGGTACGCGCTAAAAGTAAAGGTTGTGCTAGTATTAAAATCTATATATGTATGTACAAATGCTTAAGCACGCTTATGTATAAGAGAATTGATAAGTATTAATAATTAATTGTAAAAATTTCACAAGTCGAAATAATCCCTAGTTATAATTCAATTTTTATATGAAGATCACTGACAGTTCCGAAGCATTCGAAGAATATGTTAAAATCTTATTTCTATTAATTTTGATTATCGTCATAGATATATCTATTAAAGTTTCAGAAAGCCATGTTTAATATGTCGGTAACCAACTAGTATATATACTCAGATGTATGGATGTAGAGAATAAGGGAATTTCCAGGATCGTGCAAAATAGAAATCCGTAATCTTTGCCTTTTTGTGTCAGGAACGCGAGTAGCTTGTAAAAAAAACATTTTAAGCCGTTACAAAATAATTTATAACTAACAACCCGCCCCAGCTTTGCTCGGGTAGAGAGATAAAAGTAAGATAAATAAAAAAGCATAGTAGTACTTCATAGAAGAGCTTTTTATTGGTGAAAGGATTTTTAAAATGGGTTCAGTAATTTTTGGGTTTATCCGGAACAAACAATCAAATCTTTTCTCTTTATAATTTTTGTATAAATAAAAAAAGGTTTGCATAGATTGGAATATTCCGTAACTGTCGGAGTTCTCCAAATAAAGATCAAAGTCTTAGTGGTGAAAGCAGGTTAGCGTGTACCTCTAATGATATTTTATTTTCTAGTTCAAACCCGTAGTTAAGTTATACAGTTTTAACGAGCTTTGTAAAAGAACACTATGACTCGCTAGTAACTCGTAAAATCGAGCCAAAGAAGTACATGTTTTTTACGTAACCTTTTATTTTATTACATTGTGACCATTTTTTTAAATCTTTTTATGCATATCGTGTATCATAAATTCTATAACCTTAAATGTTTAGTGTTGTCCACCTCTTTTTAATAGGTTTTATTTTTGTATTAGTGTTGCCATTTTATTTAAACAGCTGGCTATTTATTTATTTAGTTTAGACATTATATTTAGGTCCAACAGAAACAAACCCAAGAATAAATTACACTGTGATCGAGAATTAATAAAAAAATCAATAGCAGTTCGTATATAAAAAATAAAATAATATTTTGTAAGATGGCGTATATTTATTTAATTAATCCAAGTATCGACTCTTCGACACATTTTTGCTATCTCCTCGGAAGATCAAAGTCAAAATAATTGAAACTCGAACAGATAATGGTAATTTATTATTATTTTAAATATATAATAAATCATCTGTTTTCTAGACTCGAATGACCTGCGGACCTAAATATAAGCCATAACAATGGAGGCATAAAGTTAATTAGCTTTTTTTTAGAAACAAAATATGTGGCCCCATACAGAATCAGTCGCAGATGTTTGACACGCAGTTTGCTGCTTGCTCTAAATATATGTCCAGTATATTATTAGAAGAAATAGTTAAAGATTTTGTAGGATTAAAATGTATCGGCCCATTATTGTATATATTTATTTCATTTACTTCTTAATAGTTAATAATTAATTACTATTTAATACATCACTATACTCGATCAATGTGTGTGTCTATTAATTGATTTGTAATAAGTAATTAATTTTTTTTATTTGTCTTGACACTTTTGATGCAAGCAATGTTTTATTTATTGCATGTTTTATGTGCGCGGGCGCAAATTATTAAAAGTAATTATTACGTGTGCACAATAACATGATACTCATATGGAATGCGATACAACCGCCCACTCACGCCTCACCTCCCCGCGTTCGCCATTGTCACAGCGAACGACGTAGCTATATTATTGTTAGTATCTTTAGATTATTTCGCGACCTTAACTTTTTAGTACACTATTGTGACGTCATCGTCATTCCAGTCTCATGTTGTGCACGAGTGCATACGTGCGGTACGAATTGTTTAAATGTTGGTGTAAGCCACTGGTAAGTGATTGATAATTTATCTAATTTGTTTCTGATAAATTTCTTTGGGTAAAATTGTGAAAACCCAAAGTTAATTGCTAATTGACAGAGAAAATATATACATATATATGATTCCAATTGTGATACGAAATATGTTTACCCAAATTGAAATTATACAAAATGCTTGAATGTTTATGTCTTGAATAGATTATGTCTTGTATTTTTCTATTATCAATATTATTAATTAATTAATTATCATGTATCTATTATTATCTAATTATATGTATCATTACATGATGTATTAATAACAGTTAGTAATTTTCTTGTATTCAAGTAGTTTACTTTTTGATTGCTATTTGTATTTGAAGGTAAAAGAAGGTATATCATTTTTAACTATGTATTGAATTAGTATGGCGCTTGTCTTTGGATACTCTTACCCATTCAAGCAAATACATAGCATAATAAAATGTTGAGTTATCTGTAATTATTCAATACGTCGGTATGGATAACAGACAATATTCCATCGATGTATTATAATGAAATCAGTTTGTTTTTGTCATAGCAACACTTTTAGGTATTCCCAGGATGTCAACAAAGGAATCTTTCTGTTTTACTTACTGCCGTCTACTACGAACATCCAATTGTGATGCTCTGTGTTTGAACTTAATTTTAGGAGCTTCTATATTTCCTTTGCCTAAGTTCTATGTCGGGAAATTTTCGTACACTTTCACTATACATTTTAATAATGATAGGAAATGAACTTATTTATTTTACTATCTTCACAAAAACTTTCGTTAATTCTTAATTTTTCAAAAAAATATATATTTCGTGCTTTCACACAGTAAATGATTCCGATATTTGCAGTTTTATAAAAAGAATAACGCGCTGCTCTCAGTTGTTACGGTTTAAAATCGATATTTTGAAAATATATATTTGTTAAAACTATCGTAAAAAAAACATTGATTAAGATTCATTCGGTACTATTTACTTCGAATAATCTATCCTTGACCAAAATTGTAAATTAAAAGAGTTGATTTTTAATTATTTTTTTGATTTAACGTGCGCGTTCGTATTAACGGTAAATTTTAAATTGCATATCTGCTCTGTTCATTGTCACTTCATCAGGAGTTGCATTAGGACGGTTACTACAATTTTTGTTTTTTAGAATTATAAAAAAATATCTTATTGGTGTTCGTCAATTTTTGATAGTGTTTGTATAACTTGTAATTTAACTTGTATTAATATGTGTGCCATTGTAATTATTTTTTCCGTTCCGTTTTATATAATTTATTTTATAGACATAGCGTCCTTTTAGATAGTTTTAATTGCAAAAGATGTGGGGAAAAGTGTAGACTACATTTAAATTGTTTTACTTGCAATAAAAATAAAGCAGTAGACAAAAAAGCAAAAAGGTTTAATTTCAATATTTAAAACACCATTTTTCAAAACGTAAGATTACCTTTTTTGAAAGTTTTTCAATTCTTACGTATCTTTTTGTTAAGTCTCAAGGGCGCTGTCCAATTTTCTGAGATGAATTAGACATCTCTGCGTGAACATACGTGCTTGGGGTAATTTTGTGAGGGAAGTTATGTTAGATTATTAGTTTCCAATTCCGGGCCGATAGTCTGCTATTTTTTTTAAACTATTGCCTCAATCCATCGAGTAAAAGTTATGCGGGCATTTATTATAATAATCGTATATTAATATTAAACACAAAACATAAAATATAATATAAATCAATCCATCACATTTCTAAAGAGACGCTAAACCGAATGACAATTAAAAGTAATTTGAATTTAGAATAAAAAAGTAAAACTGCATAAAAACTCCTTCGCCACATACTTTTTTCGTTTTTGGTGCTATTATTGGCTGTATAGGCCTTAAAGTTACAACTAGAATACTTTATACGCCTCATAATATTCAAGATAAATACAACATATGTAACATTGCATTAAATGAACGCTAAAAGGGGATAACGGTACCCATCTGTAAGAATTTTAAATGGTTAAAGGCTGTTTTTTTTTAACTATACTGAGGCAAGCTCTGAAGTTTGTTTTTTTAATTATACTCTAATATAATAATTTGTTATAAATTATAATTTTAAATGCGGTTTAAATTAAGGAACCTTTATCCGCCGACCGCCGTCAGCTTGCCGCATTGCACCAGCGCCCAAAATTTGCATAATTTCGGGAGTGTATTTAAAAAGCTTTGCTGAATATTGCTAAAATAATATTTCTATGTCATAAAAAATATTAATTTGAATTTTACATACATTTCATTTGATTATTACCTACTTACATATGGGTGTAATTCCACGAGTATGACAAAACCTGAGATTTATTGTATCAGAAGTATTTCGCAAAGGTTTATCGCTCGGACATTTATAATTTAAGTAATACAACTCAGAGTCCTTCAAGAAGAGAGTGTACTCCTTCCTAAAAGACCGGCAGCGCTATTGCATTTGAATTGTTTTTATAGAAGTCGGTGATCACTTAACACTAGGCGACGAGTGGCACTTTTGCCCCTTGATCCTATAAAAAAGAGGTGGACAGAACTGATGAAAATTCAAACAAAAATAATTTTATTAAATACATCGCTGCGAGAACGTAGAAGAATAGCGCTAGAAATATGCAATTGCGAAAGATTCGCTGGCCCGGAGTGGAGGTGTACTGAAGCAGTATAATTTTGGGACCTTTTGGAGGAAACCAAACAAGTTATCAAATTTTAAAGTTATCAATTTTTTTAAATATCCCACAAAAAAAAAGTATAAGACCTTTTCAGAAAACCAAAGATTTGCGACGTAATCATAATAGCTAGTAATCTAAGATATGAGGCTAGGCTAGACAATTAAATTTATAGTTTTGTAGTAAAAAAGGCAACATTTTAATAAACACAGTTAATTATTACGTTTGATTAGTATTTATTTACATTATTACTAACTCGCACATTTTATGTTCATCTTTCAGTTTATAGAAATATTAGATTAGATTATGTTGATATCAGTTTTGACTTTGATCTGGTTCTAGACGAAAGTTGTCAGTTATTGCCGAAATGTCGGGAATAAAAGCATTAAAAAATCGCGATAAAATCTGTATAATTAGTGTAATTTCAACGTTTAGTATTCGCATAAATATAAAAAAATCATTAATTGGTATATATCTTTTAAAATACAATATTTAAATATTAATTTATAAATATGAAGTCGTCGCTACCGTCGTTTCAGCTCATAGTCGTCCACTGCTTTTGATGTAGGTCTCGCCCATTGATCGCCAAAAAGATCAGTCGCCCTGCTGCTCTCTTCCAGTGGACTCCCGCAGCATTGACCAGATCGTCGGTCCATCTTGTGGAGGGCCTACGCTGCGTCAACCTGTACGTGGCTGCCATTCGAGGATCGTTTGGCCCTATCGGCCACCAGTTCTGCGAGCAATATGTTCAGCTCATTGCCATTTAAGTTTATCAAATCTTCGGACAAACTTATTTAAAATATATCGCGTATAATATGAAAAAAAAACTCTTTAAAATGGCACATACGTGATAAAAAACAACATATGTAGTATTAAAGCGATACGGGTTGTGAAAAAAAGCGTAAAGATAGTATACGAGTTTTATGTGATGATGTAAAGACAGCATGAATGGAATTGAAATGAAAAATATTCTAAAAGACTTAAACTAAAAATACTTTAGGTATGTTATGATCTTGTAGTGTATTAAAAATTAAGATTTTACACTGAAGAGTGGAAATTATACGTACAATAAAAATGTTTATTAAATATTTACTATTACAGAGATTGTCTTGTTATTATCAAAGACAAGCTCAATGTCTGCTTACCAAAAAATATGTTTGTTTTTCTCGGATAAGGAATGTGTCTCCTCGATACAGTGAGGGGTACTTGCCTAGTGAGGAGATATTTCGTTTATACATAAAAAAAGTACCGGCAAATTGTACTTAAAGAAACTTTTGATGTAATTTATAAGTTTATTGGTAGTACTTTTGTCGTAAATTAATGTTTTTAATTTTTCATTTCATTTCATTCGATTCGTATTTTTGTACGAGAGTCACGGGGCTACAATAAGTCGGGTTCATTGGATTTTTTCATTAACTATTAAAAAATCCTTAATAATTGAGAAATGCAAACTGTGTCAAAAATATACAAAATTTGCCTTACCCTTCTAGTGATGTGCGGCTTAACCTTTAATGCCATGTTTAAATTATACGAAACAGTCTATCGGTATTACGTAACACGATATTAGGAATGATCACAACGCGAAATTCGACTATTATTGCGGGATAATCTATTGTTAGTACACGAAACAAAGCTATACACGAGTAGAACTAAACCGAGTACAATCTAACTTTAACTGTTCGCTGGAGGCACGTTCTGTACCCACCTGTCAGAGTGGTCACGAATTGAAAATCAACTGCTGGTAGTCATGCCAGAATTTAAAAAAGGAAAACAAGCACTTTGCGAATCGATCGTTACAAAAACAGGTTATTTTCGTAAAATAATCACATTCTATCAATAAAATATATTGTACTAAGTGATCGCCTAATTAAATTTACATTTTGCCTATAATCTTAAGATTGGAGATTCAAATTAGGTGTATTTTATTAATTTTTTATTAAACGATTTTTTTATTCGGTACCCGTTTGAATTAAGCATTATTTATATAAAAAAAAATAAGAATTGTGTGTTATTATGACATATAAAAATGACATATAACTGGATTATGAATCCACCGTTTTTAATAATCACTTAGGAGTAAGTAATGTATTTATTTTTTTATGCCACTGTTACACTTAGGATCGCTGTCTTTCGAAAAAATGGACACGGGAAGATGTTATCACAGAATAACACCCCCTGAGTTGTTTTGTTGAATTAAAGGTACTATTTGGTGTGTTTAATATATTATTCGTTGATTTTCTTAGAAGCAATATATTCTCATCTCATTTCTGACGGTTTTAACTCATGATGATAGGCGTTCTTACAATCGAAAAATTGATTTTTTGTAGCATTTGTAATTCTACTTTGAATATGTTTATTCTATTCCGTTCTGTTTGTTCGATTATGCTAAATACTAATTTGCAAAAAAGCATTAGAGACAAAAATGGGAAAAACAAAGGTTACTAGATTTTTGTCCATAAATCAAAATTAACAATCAGTCCATAAAATTTCTGATTTTGGAAAAACCGGAGAAATTGTTGTAGTTCAAGAGTTTGGGAGGCTAAAATTATTCCCGAAATCTCTTGGGCGTTTCGGTAAAGTCGAAAATTCCAGTTACACTTTATATAATCTTCTCAACTTCTTAAATTGTTTGGATTGCAATTAGCCTAGTATTCTAAATTCGATGTAGATGGTAGTTTGTATTAACGGAGATATATAAGTTTGCACCTAAAACAGTTATTTTGTATGGTGCAACAAAAGCAACGAAGATACTCAAAACGTAATTGAAGAAATTATAGTGGCCGTGCCGCGTGGGAAACCTATTAGAGTCCAGTTAACGATTTTCATCTGACTCAATGTTTGCCATTAAGTTGACACAAGCAATTTATCTGCTGGCAACATTTTAGTCCTTTCAGCCGTACGGTGTAATCCAATTTGCGTGTGCCGGCACGCGTGTGTCGCAAATCATGCAAGTCTTTTCTAGATTTACACAAACCAGACAATTCAATGGGTATTTTTTCATTTGTTCTACTTAAGAATTTGTCATGCCTACTGACCATGCCTAAAGTGTGCAAGAGAAAAATAGGTGTTATATCTAAACAACTCTTAACAAATGTTTTCTTCACAATATTTAAAGGAGGGACTAAGTTTTTAGAGAAAGATAAAATGGTGACTCAATTATGAGACATTTTATGTAATAAGTCTCTAATATTTAGGATATAAATAAAACAAAACGATATGAAACATTTAATTTATTTTTAAAACAGCTGCACTGTTTAAGTACAATAATAGTCTTTAATGAGCCTCAAATGAATTTAAAGTTTAAATTTTAATAACTTAAATAATTATGAATG
This sequence comes from Papilio slateri, assembly GCA_018246275.1. Classification (NCBI taxonomy): domain Eukaryota; kingdom Metazoa; phylum Arthropoda; class Insecta; order Lepidoptera; family Papilionidae; genus Papilio; species Papilio slateri. The sequence continues at coordinate 11,335 of DWTW01001603.1, forward strand.
TTTTTATACATTGGTAACTTCAAAGCTTACTTGGAGTTAACATAACATGTTATAATATCACAGTTTTAGCATGACAAACAATTTTTAGGTTAGAAAATACAAACGTTTCATAAATTTAACAGACAAAATTTCAAGAGCAAAACAATTCGAACGATATAATTTCCTACGTAAAATAATTATGTTTACTTACTTACCACAGAGGAGAACAAATGTTAAAATAACGTTTATGCATTAGATTCATTCTCAATATAAACTACTTTTTATACAACCGAATCAAAGTAAATAAATAATAAAATTTATATAGAATCGACAAACCACTATTTACCAAAAATGGCAGTATTCTTCATTCTAGTACTGACAGCAAGATCATTTAAAATTATTTACATCTATAAATATTGTTAATATATTTTATTAATTCCTCGATGTCCAGGAAGTTATTAAACTTAAATACTTCGATATATGCGAAAGCCATCTATTTACAAAACGAATATATAATAAAATATTAAATTAAGGGCGGATTCCAATAAAGTACATCAAATAAATTTAAGAAACATTCCCCGAAATTTATTAATTTTATATATTAATCATGCCTAGCTTTTATACATCTGATTAATATTTCTACTTAATGGTTGACGAAAGAAACAATTAATGTTTTAAAAATAAATTTAAGAAACATTCCCCGAAATTTATTAATTTTATATATTAGTTACAGGTATGATCTGAAAGTATAACATGACCACAAGCCCTAATGTTTGAGCCAAAATATATGCGTGTACGCAAGCTGGTGTATACGGCCGTATGAAGAAAAATGGAACGCAAAATATGGTGACCGCGTTATCTACAGTGATGTTTAACTTTGTCAAAACCTAAGTAAAACAGTATCTTCCGGTTGGATCGCTAAAGAGTACGAACGTCATAAAGTGCGCTCCGAAAAATAAAAACTGAAGTATCTAAATATGGTACAAAACTATAATCTGTGCAAGTGC
>DWTW01001604.1:0-12319 GCA_018246275.1 Papilio slateri
ATTTAAAGAGACATTGATAAATTTTTCGGTAATTTTTAAGCATTTATGTACTTTCCTCGAGGTTAGGGATAGAAACACTGAAATAAGTATTTGAAAGTGACAACCCCAATTGATGGTAAATTTACCGGTATTCAATGCTGGAGATTCATCATTCTCTCAGTAACTCGCGGCGCGTATAGACTTTTACATTTTACCAGTAGGTGCTTGATCTTAAAAGTTATTCCATTAATGGCTGCCACGCTCAACCTGTAGCTTTTTGGTTATATGATCAAAATTAATGTGCATCAGTGTGTTATTTCGGTAATTCAACGCGTGTTTCGAACAATGTCTGCGTGTAAATTGTTTTCGTAGCAATCTCCCTAGAACGATTCTTATTTTACGTTACCTTTTTTGGCAATTAATTATGGACTCGGCGTTTGTGCATTACATGTAAAAGGACAAATTCTATTTCTCTATCAGCTTTAAAAGTATTTCTAGGTATTTAATTAAGTGTCAATTGCTTCACTGCTATTTAAAAAGATGGATCCAAGATCTTCATCAGCTATGTTTAAACGTGCCGAGCAATTGAAAAGATGGCAGGAATCGGAGACTAACAAACAGTCGGCATTACCAAAACACGCGGCAAAAATATGCTTTTCGACGAGCACCGTATTTCTGGCTGCGTGTAAAGCGGGGGACAAAGAAGAAATAGAGCGATTGTTGGAAATGGGCGCTGACATTAATACACCAAACGTAGACGGTCTAACGGCGTTACATCAGGTGAGTACAATTACTAATAGTTTCGTTTTTATGGTAGACAGATCAAATAAGCAAGTGCCATCTTATTTTATATGAAAACTTCAACATTTGTATGACAAAATTTATAGATGCATCACTTTTAGTAGAAATGATAGGGATGAATGCATAAGAAATTAGATGGAAAGGAGATGAGTTCTGCAGCATTTCACTTGTATACCTCTATGCAGAAATAAAGACACCCTTACTTTAAACTTCCGTATTCCATGAGGTTGTATCCTTCCCTAGCCGAGCCAAACCACTCATACAAGAGCAGCTATTTACTAATTTAACAGCATCAGCTGGCTGTACCATAATTTATTTTGTCTTTTTGTTTTATTATGTCTAGCAAACAACATGTGCATAAATTGGTTTTTGATTTAAAAAATGTTTGTAGGGTACTTCATATGTGTTATTTAGTATTTTATTTAATAAACTCACAAGTAGTGCCAAAAAAGCAACATTATAATTTCTATGACATACCATTTGATATGCATATTTTTCGGATTTTTAATAATTGGTCTAAATGATAGAAAGTCGGCTCATAGACATTTTGGGTAGGTATTTGTGGCACTGTAAAAGCTTGTACATTTATCAGTAAATCATAAGATCAGTCTTATGATATCTCATTACAAAAATATTAATTTGGTTAAAAGTAAGTAAAATAAATTCAATGAAAAAAGGTGTAGCTATTTCTTGAAGCCGAACATAAGTCGGACAATTTATATTTTCATCTACCCTCTGATTACTTAAACTAAATTTAGCTTTTTAGATTGTGGTCTCACATGAGCTAATTCCATCAGAGTGTTCTTCAAATGAGAGCTGTGCATATACTTCTACTTTCTTTCACACTTTAACCTACCTAAAGCATTGATTACTTAAATCTATACATGGTGTCCGGAAAGGTTGTATATCACTGGCCAGTAGTGAACTTTGTCAGTTTAGGTTAATTATCAGACTAGGAGCATTATAAACTGTCAGCAAATTGTTAACTGAGCCATTCATTAACAATTTAATGTATAATTTCTCAACTATTTATAAACTGTGAAAGTGATATAATTTGTTCGCTTTAGTATTTTAAAGTTAAAGTTAGAATCCGAATTGGATTTTAATTACTTTATTGTCATCATCATAATTACCCTGAATGTTAAACTTTTCTATAAAAATAACAATTTTTTGTAATACCCTAACAGCATTAAAACCATCATTGAGAATGCGCACAGTGAATTGTCTCTTTCATTTAAATAGTACACTGAATTAATAGATAAGAGAAATAGATATCTAAACTCAATACTATGTTTACTTTTATGATCTTAATAGCCTATGTCTATTATACTATGCCAAATGTGATTGTGTTCCCTACCAACTAAAATTCAACAACAGTCTGTCCTTGTAATAGATATGATTCCAAAATATTAATAAAATATAGTTGCTAAAAGCAGTATGTTGTTAAAAGCAATGTTGTATAAAGAGGTATTCTTTAAAAGCAGTCACATGGCATTCAGCCAGAACCAATTGTTTTGGTCGGTATAACTGATATGTTGTTTTAACCAATGTTGTCTTAAATGGTATTGACTGTATTGTTTTATGGCTTACCCATTTTCCAAAACAAAATTTTAAGAAATTAAAAAGCTTCTAGGCATTTTCAAAATTCCAAATTTTGAAAAAAAATTCTACAAAAAGGAGTAAGCTGATCTTATAATATTTTGTTATAAAAATATTGATTTGGTTAAAGTAAAATAAATATAAAAAAAAAAGGTTTAGCAATTTCTTGATGCCGAACATAAGTCGGACAATTTATATTTTTATCTACCCTCTGATTACTTAAACTAAATTTAGCTTTTTAAATTTTGTTCTCAAATGAGCTAATTCCGTTAGTGTTCTTCAAATGAGAGCTATTGATATACTTCTACTTTCTTTCACACTTTAACCTGCCAAAAGCACTGATTACTTACATCTATACATAGTGTCCGGAAATGCTGAATATGTCACCAGCCAATAGTAAACTTTATTAGTTTAGGTTAATTATCAGACTAGGAGTATTAAATTTAAAATTGGTTATAATGACATCAAAGGGACCACTAATATTTAATTTTAATTACTGGTAGTCATAGTAACCGGTAATATTTTGAAGGTACAAATTCATCTACACAAGTGCAGAGATATTAATAGGAAAAATATGTATATTCGTGTTTACAATAAAACTACATTTATTTTAAAATAAAACTATTCATGTTACAGTATATGTCATAGATATATTTTATTATTGCACTATATTTATAAAATCTGTAATTTTCGTTGAACATATGAATTTTATTATTCACAGTGGATTTTAATTAATGTATTGTCATCGTTATAATTACCCTAAACTTTTACATAGAAATGACAAATTTTGTAATACCCTAACAGCATTAAGATCATCATGAACCGCACAATGGTCCATGCAGTAAATTGTCTCAGACATTCAAATAGCACACTGAATAAAGATATACAAGTAATAGCCCTCTAAACTCAGTACTTTGTTTACTTTTACGATATTAATTGGCTAGACATGTTATACTGTGCCAGATGTGATTTTGTTCCCTACCAACTAAAATTCAACAAAACACTGACTGTCTTTGTTAATAGACAGAATTCTCCAAAAATATTAATAAAATATTATTGCTAATAGCGGTATTTTGTTAAAAGCAATGTTGTATAAAGAGGTATTCTTTAAAAGCAGTCATATGGCATTCAGCTAGAACCAATAATTTTGGTTGGTATAACCGATATTTCGTTTTAATCAATGTCATCTTAAACGGTTTTGACTGTATTGTTTTTTGGCTTACCCATTTTCTAAACCAAAATTTCAAAAGATAAAGAAGCTTTCAGGTATTTTCAAAATTTTAATTTTTCCATAAAAAGTAAGCTGGAGGAGTAGGCTGTTAGGAGGTATGGCTAAAATATTAATAAATTGAATTAAAGAGTTTTTGACTTATTATAAAAACTGAAAAATATTTTTAAAATAACTTTTTCAATTTTTAAAATAACTTTCAAGATTGCTATCCTCACAACTTTGTAGTTTTGTACATATGTAAGTAGAACTTGTAGTTTTCTATCTTATTTGCTATTACCAAACACCATATAACATTTTCAATCACTTTGTAGGTGAATAGAATGTCTTATTGAAATTACTTTGTTTTAAGTTACCATTATTGCTCTGATAACCCCTACTAGCTGTGGACCTAGCTTTGCGCTGTGTTGTCTTCATAAAATCGTGTTTTTAGATGATATTTAATATTTGAATAATGACATCTAGCGACATATCATAGAATTTCAAGCTACTAGTAATTAGTAAGTTATCATCCATTCTCAATTAACAACAACCACAAATAGATGGCGCTCTAAGAAATCGTTTTAATTTTTTCGTGAAAATTCACGTTTTTACGTATAAAATACCTACATACTACTACTATACATACATATACTACTATACTATACTACTACCACTACACATACATAAATTTAAAAATTATGTACACACATAAAAAAGTTATACTTCTTTGGTGTAAAAGAACAAAAATAGCTAAAGATTTTATCCTATATGCCACAACTCTATGCTTGTAAAAGGAATGATAAATTAATAAAATAAATTATATAGTCTGTAAAAAAGCATCTAAAGAATGATTTTTTTTATATCTTAATATAGAATCAAGTGAACATAGAATAAAATTATGCAATTATAATCAGTAATAATGTAAACAAATAACAACAACTGACAATTAACCTCAAATTTATAAATGTTCTTATAAAGTTTTTTTTTTAAGGTAAGTCACTTTCATTCACCACCATATATAATTAAAAATAACATACACACTTGTACACAATATACAAATATTTGAGTGAATATTCTTTTTTATCTAAACTGATATAAAACAAGTGTTGTAGATTTATGAATATTTGATAAACTATTTCCAATATAGTTACAAGTTTTGACGGAATCTTGACAAACAGTTATCAGTTAACTTCATCATGTCGGTTTGTGTGTCGTTGAAATGCGTTGTTGTAGATACAAAAGCTTACAGGGACCCATAACATTGGAACTGATTACACTGACATACAATGTAAAGATTCAATACCAAACACTGTCCTTCCATAAAGCGCCTTGACTTAGGCTAATACTCAGTTGAAGCTAAAGATTCCTATCAAAAACCATAGCTTAATCAAACAATAAATTTGATTACAAGAATTGATGATTACACCTTATTGCCTTTTTGTAGTAACTAATCACTGTTAATTGTTAAATATATATTTATCATTATTTGCTTATATTGGAAATTATTACATCTTTTTTAAGTTCAGTAAATATAAGATAATTATGCTATTAAACTAGTGTAATGTGCTGGGAATGACTATAATAACAGCCAAAGTAAAAAATAATCCTCTGCATTTGTTTGTGACCAAACATGATAAAGCTAGGGCCTTTGGGACCTTAATAGTTTGTACCGTAAAATTATGTACATATATTCCACGGATGCCATTTTTTTATTATTATTTCTAGAGAAGTTTGTAGTTTTTTCTTTTTTTTTTAACGTGGGAAAATGTCTAACGCCTACACATCTCTCTAGGGGTGAGAGACAGTTTATTTCGGCTTGCACTGACTAAGTGTGACTATGTCTATATTAGGAGAAACATTTTTTTGATTGGGCTAGTTGGAGACTGAGTGACTGAGGAAAGCTGCAAGTTGCATTGTATGCTTAAATTTTATTGACAGTGTAGCCACGTAGGTAGCTCGTGGCCACACTTCCAAATTGGCGACGTCGCCACACCGTGGCATAGTGAGTTGACCTACCTAGCTTTCGATATTAACTGTATGGATACATAGCCGGCGACGTCGCCATGGCGTCTAGTGAGGCATAGTTGTATTGGCGGATTTTTATACGTTTTATAATAAAGTCAGTGCGATTCAAAATATACATACTTAATGAAATAATTATGTAAAAATTTTGCTATTAATTAATTTAACATATTGAGGATTAAATGTGATGTAGACATAAACATTAACAAGTCGTAGATTTTATATGATAAATAAATAAAATAGAAGAAGTCCACTATATTGACGCCGCCATTAAATTCTTGGGTTGCGCAATTGTAATTTTGTTTGCATGGGAGTTTCAGCAGTTCGGTCACTAGTACAGAATTAGAATCTGTCTACGTCTACGGCGCTATCCGAAGCGGAAGCTAACCATTGCAGCGTCGGTTACATGCCATAAATTTGTATCACACAACATTTAGTTTGGTTTTATCCACATACTATGAGGTGTAAAAAATTAGTTCGATTCGTTTTTTAAACGGTTTTATTTACCTTGCTCTGTTTGTTGTTTTTTTGTTTGTTTGGGGCAAATAGGGTTCTTTCATCACACGAGCACTTATTTCCCTGGGTGTAGTTGTTAAGCGTACGGACACGCGCCCTTGTGTGCTTAACCTCAGATAGTGGACGGGTAGCCTTAGAAAGTTCATTGATAAATAATTAACATAATAATTAGTGTAAAAATATATATAAAGTTGTGACAAATAAAAAAATATAATTACAATGAAATATAAATTAAAGTTCTTTAAATGGCGTAAATAAGCTTTTTAAATAATTTATTTAAGTAAAAAAAACCTTTTTCTTTATCTAAAATTGTGAAGTCAAAACTAAACTCTTCTTCAGAATATCATCACTTCCATCCTGTATATTATGAGTCCAAAATCAGTGTCCATTTGATTTAAAAAAAAAAACTTTGCGCGAAATATTTAAATGACTTCAAAAAAAAAGAGGAGGTTCTCAACTCACTTGTACTTATTTTATGTGTGTTACTTCAAAACTCCGACATTTATGAATCGAAATTGTTAATACACTAAATCGGTGCTTGATATATCATGTTCCCATAAGTACAGGAAAGAGTAGAATACTCCATTGGTTTCTTAAGATAATATGACATTGTATTCTGTCAGTTCCATAAACATGATTGTATAGCTTTCAAACGGTCGATTACGTTGCTTCTAAGTAATGAATGGCTTTAATAGTTAGTGCGAATTTTAAAGTTGACAGTGTATTTTATAATCAACTACTTAACTGGTCTAGAAAATCAGATCTAACGTAATCGTAGATTTGGTCTTGTATTACTGTTTATAATGTTCAGTGGAATATTATGGGTTTTAATAAGTTTTTAATTGTTCTGCAAATTTAGGTTATCATTAACCTTTAACGAACTGTTTAAAATGAGTACCAGGCCATGTAATTGTGTCAAATACTGCTATATACGTAAAAAGAGAACTTGAAACATAACTTTAGAAATAGGTCAACGGTAGTCGCTGCTGAATGCCTAGACTGATTCGCTTATCCCGTGCTCCTTATTCTTATGCGATTTACATACGTCAAGAGAGATTGCAACACGCACTGTAACACGCACGCATCGCTACACAATAAATCTATAGTTTATATCTATACACAGTATACTGTGTGTACTGTGACTAGCAGCAGTACTGGTCAGTTTGTAACAGCTTGTTACTCGACTTAACTATGAGTAAAAAATAAATAAAAGTAGAAACTAATACGGGGTCATCATTGGTCTATCTCGTCGCCGAACATTAATTACGTCACCTATCTTAATATTGCTAATGATATATAATGGCCAAGGGTGTTTTATAATATTCGTTTGTGGACATTAACGGAACAGCAGGAACGGTATATTGTTTGTCACGGCTTTAAAAAATATTGAAACTAAGCTGAACTAAAACTATCACTGGTAACGCTTATCGAACTTGTGTTGCGCGTCTCGCCGCCGGGATAATGTTTAACTTTACTTTACGACACCTTTATAACTAGCTGTTGCCCGCGGCTTCGCACGCATTTGTTTTTTATTTTCCTCGTGGGAAATTTTTGAACTATGATTGCGCCTTTAATGTCTAAAGTTCGTTATCATAAAGTTGTTATTGTCCAAACATATCACCATGGCTGATATTGTAAATTTGGTTTAGGCAGCACCTGGTCCCGAAAAGTCGTGATTATTTATCATAGTATTTTGTGATCTCGAATGCTGTTCTAGAGTAATTCGGTATTCATTAGCAATGTGATGTGCATTCGTATGACTTGCTATCTCGACTTGAATGATTATTTTGGCAGCATTTGATCGCGAATGTGTTTTGTCTTAGCTGTACGCCACTCGTTGTTTTATAGCAGTATTTATAGTGCGCTGTATTATATATCGGGAAATTAGGTTGATGACATCTCGTACTTCTCATTTCGTAAAGCATGTTTTGTTCATTCATAGGTGTTTCGTCGTCCTCGTCTTCGTTTCATCCGATGGTCTTCCACTGCTGGACGTTGGCCTCCCCCATTGATCTCACAAATATCAGTCCCCTGCCGCCCTCTCTAGTGTCTACTTACTTAGTACCCTGACACGAAACTTTGAAACGAAATGTTTAAATTTTTTTTACAAATAGTTATATTTCATTATTTTTATTTCGACTACCATAAATTGTTATATTAACCATCTATGGCGGTCAAAACTCGATTTTTCCCGAAAAGCAGGTTAGTGTAGACACGGGGAGTCTTAACTGGCATTCGTTAAAATGCGAAAGCCCCAATTATTCTCTTTACATCTAATCGTTGCCCCAATCCCAAGTTTCATGATGTCATTGACCGACCTACATATTTTGTTAAGGAATGATGTATTGCTGAATGATAGAGCGCCGTGTAAATTTAGAAACGAGCGGGTAACTTTTTTCGAGGTCATATCAGAGACAGCGGAGATTCGTTGATATTGAGGACGTCATAGGCTGCACACGCGCCGCCCATGTTTTATTTTAGTGTAATTGTAGACATATACGCAAACCTTATTTCATTTCTGAACGGAGAGTTGGACTTGGGTCTGCAACACTGACATAGATATTGTACCTTCGGGAATATTGTTCGGAAAATGTTTTCGATATTGTAAAAATGATTTAATTTATCTAAACCCAATTGTTAACAAGAATAAATTTGGAAAAAGTCGTTAAAATTTACTTTATATAGTAGCTTATAGAGTAGGCTAAATCTTGAGACATACAATGTAGAAATTATTGTAGATCTCCAAAAATTCTATAGATAAGTCCAACGTATGCCACGGTTTTCTCTTCTACGATTGATTCACAGTAACCTTTGTTTTTCTCAAAAAATTCAATGAAAAATTGTATGTTATTTGCGATGCTACTTTCTCGAATTCAGTATCAATCCTTATCCAATTAAAAATGTTAGTAACCTGAAGCATTAAATGAAGATTACAATTGTTTTTTACACTATATATATTGTAAAATACTTTAGAAGATATCAAATATATAAGTACTACTCGCAACAGAACAGCCGCCGCGAAACAGACGGTCAAGGAAGGGGGCTAGCGGGCCGGGCGCTCGTGTTCATACAAAACAAAGTCCCTTCGCCACGTGTGTCTGTGAATTTAAGAAGAATTAACATATGTAATTTATTAAGCTTTTCTGTTAATTTGGTGAAATATTATGACGTCTATTGTTGAAACTTAAAACATATTATGATGTGATATTGCAGAAAAAATGTAGGTTGTAAAAGCTATCCGTGCGAAGCCAAGGGCGGTTCTCTAGTATAATATTCCTTTTATTTTACAAAAATTTACAGATTCTGCGAAATTATATTTATGTAACTACAGAGTTTAGCTTATTATATGATGTTCAAATTGATTCAAAATGATGTCAACAACGCATTCAGTAGGAAAGTGCGGTTACTTTGTGAGCCCTTTGTGTTACATGTACAAAGTGTAATGCGCGCAATATCCGGCTGCTTTGATAATGAATGGGGATATGTTACATAGTTTTGTATATAATGTAATAGCTCGCAAAACTCCGCGGTACTATTCGTCGGTCTCTTAAACTAGATAGTAATTGATATGTATATTATCTTAGTATTTTGTAGAAGAAAGCAAAAGTTACAGGAAAGTCAAATTTACCAGTAAGGGTCAAGGGGCTCTTCAGAGCTCTTAATCCATTTTACATCTGTCCGTAAAAGTTAGTGTAGAAACAACGCGCTAGAAGAAAAACATGTAATGCGATATGTAATATATGCTTTTGATATTAGTCTCATTTTACAACGAGTAGGATAAATATTCAGATACTAGTATCTGAATATTATAACACACTGTAAAATGTAAAAAATATCTAAAAATCTAGATTACTTCGTAAAGTTTCTACCATCAGATTTATTTCGACCACTAGCGACACACGCTTTCCACTATCGCTAGTCTTGTATCAAAATAGTCGTTGGTTTCAACACAAATTTAGAATTATATGTATTTTTAATTTACTTTTAAATACTTTATAATTTATTTGTTTCCATTTAAAATGTTAGTCATTTTCAGACAGTATTAGTAGTACTTATTCTACACTGTAATATCAGTATCAGTAATTAACTAGCTGTTATGGTGAAAATAGAGTAGCCAAATTTTTACTAGCATTATCTTAATGCAAGTGGAACTGTGTAACCTACCCGCTTCGTACTCTGTCCTAGACGATTCACGCACCAACGCCTATGGCATTGAACCTGAGAGAGAGGTATCGTATTAATGCACAATGCTATTGCATTTTATACATATATGCGAACTTTATGTTTAAAGCAACGGGCTGATAACCCAACAAGGATACATGTGTATACCCATTTAAGATTTTTAGCTCAAGTTCCTCACTGAATGCCCGAGAACTTTAATCGAGCCGAACCTATAAATACTAAATTTTGTGCAGTATGATGCGATAAGGTTGATTAATTTGTTAAAAATTTTTGTGTCTTAATTTTGATAGGAATAAGTTCGCTGAGCTAACGGCCAACCTCCAGTAGTGGAGAGGCACTTAAAGAAGAATTTAGCTTATTTTATAAATTGTAATTACAAACCCTATTTTCATCTAAGGTAGGTTTAGGTTAGTACTTACCTTAAATAAAAAAAGGTTTCGTAATTGTGGCATCTTAAACTAAGTGGTCTAACGCTACATTATTCCATTATTGACATGCTTAGTAAGAATTGCGTAGCTGCTGCGTAAGGCTGTTGCCAATGTCAGCGAAATATTCTTTGCATATACGTAGGTTTACTCACAAAATTTATCTTCACCGTCGACCATGGCAAACAAGCATATTTTTTTATGTAATATGAAATAATTATGTAACCGATGCCTGCAACGAAATTCAAACTCAATTTACTAGCGCATTATTTTTTTTTTTTTTTAAGTTAAGGTACTTGTATCTTAAGCGACCATGTCTTACACATTTGCAAACCTTTTCTTACTGCAATATTTGTTTATTTAGACATAAATAAGCTTTGCGAATAATTTTTCGCTGTCGCGCCCCATAATTGTATTATTATATTATATATCGCATTACTATATAAAGTTAGCGATGAATATTAAGCGGAATTATTGATTAACAATTTAGGTTGCACAATTTTAATGAATGTGGCAGTTACAAGGCGAAATATCGGGAGTTTCTTTGCCTCTGAGTACTGGTGGCGCTTTAAAATTCTTCTGGATACCCGTCGAATAGCGTGGATAAGAATGATCGATGTGTGTTTTTCATATGTATGATCTATGCTTATTCCATATGCCACCAATGCGTAGGTTTATCGCTGAACTAACACTAGCTTTTTTTTTTACTTTTAACTGGCCTCCAGTCCTGTAGTGGACGTCTGTTGGCATTTAAAACTTTGAAAGAAATTATTTGGAGGGTTGCATCACCATTAATTATTAATACAAATAAAAATATTAAGATTTACGGTCTGTGTCAGCTTTGGTTTTTTGCATTCTCATATTACTTTTGTTTAAGATTTTTAGAAGAGAAGATACTTTTCGATATAGTTTGTGGCCAATATTAGACATCTTTGTATATCTCTAATGAGATGAAAGGTGGATGGTGACTACTGTCAATGACAATTGAATTAAAAGATATAATAACCTATTTAGTTGTACAAATTAAAGTATGTGTAGCGGCTGGGCGTTGGACTTACTATCTCACTAATTGGGATTCAACTATCACCAACCTGATTTTTTTGCGATTGTGAACTTCGTCAATTTACTATCGGACTAGGCATATTATAAACTGTCAGCATAATTGTGAACTGAACGAATCATTGACAATTTTCGTATTATATCAAACGCAACAAACCTATAGTTTCTTTGATATACGCGTTTTCATATTATTTTTATTACATAACTATCATATCCAACCTACGAACCTTACTTATAATTATCTCCCATTCTAACTTAAACTTTGACGTAATAACAGAAGCAAAATGTTAGTTCACAATTTGACGGTTTGCATTCGAAAGTTTATAAACTGTCGAGAAACGTCAAATTGTTAATGTTTCGTTCAGTTCACAATTTTCTATCAGTTTCTAATATGCCTAGTAAGATTATAAACTAACGAAGTTCACAATCGGTCGGTGACTTATAAATTGCATAGTATTTTTTTGCTAAGCGTAATGCGATATCGATATGTGTTATATTTTAATATGATACTAATACTGTGCTATAA
>DWTW01001605.1:0-12318 GCA_018246275.1 Papilio slateri
ACCGTTCCACAACGCGGCTGTGCGGGGCAGAAAATTCCGCGAGAACCGCACCGTTGAGGAATGCCAGCCATCGAGGTAGTAATTTAATAGCGATCTAATTTTCCATCATGAATAATAATTGCAGTGTGCCCTATTTGATGGCAAGCTTTAATAAACTATTGACGTGTTCAGATCAAATATCTTATGTAAGTATTCATGGCATGTGTGACCGGGCGAGGCAGTGACCCGTATAGCGGCCATTGAGCAATAAAGCTGTTATTGAGTGGCTACGTTCCGTTTGTGCTAATAGACTGGCCAATTGAGCATCTTCAATGGTCACACAATATCTCTTTGAAATATCGTCGCGACTTGTTTTATTGTAAGTATGGCTTTATCAATTTCACTACATCCATATAGCACAAATAGTTCTGAATAATGATCACCTGCGGCTTTGCAGGACCATCGTAAAATATCAATTTAACGGTTACTGCTGCTTCATTTCTGTTTGTGGTAACTAACTGTTGAAGTAAACCTGATTGATAAAAGACACCCAGGCTTACTGCATAGAAAAAATGGTAGAGTCAGAAGGAGCGGCAGCTGTTGCACGAAAATGGCGACGCCACCGGTGACGTACAGCCTCTCTAAATGGCGTGGTGTTTATATCACCGTCAGATCGTGAAATTTGTTAGTTTATAAACTAGTGATATTATAAACTGACAATAAATTTTAAACTGAACGTGATCATTAACAATTTGACATTTCATTTCTCGATAGTTTATAAATAAACTGTCGAAGTCAAATCGTAAAATTATGAAGTGACAATTGCTTGAGTTATTACGTTAGTTTAAATTAGAATGGTATAAATATATAGGTTAGGTTTGTTAAGTTTGAAATACTATAATTGATACGCCAAATTGTAAATGATTAGTTCAGTTCACAATTTTCCGTCAGTTTATAATATGGATAGTAAGATTATAAATTAACGACGTTTACAACCTAACGGTGACGTTTATACTCCTGTTTTTTGTGTGATCCCCTTCCGCTCCTTTCCCCTCCTACTCCTCTCTCTCTATTTCCCTCCACTTTACGATAGTAGAATAGATGCAACGATAACGAGACATTAAAATCCCTTTACCCTAAAATTTTGTGTTGTTTTTTTGTCACTCATATTTGTGTAAATTTCTGTTTGAGTAATTAATTTTATTTCTTTATTTAAAAGACTTTGAATATCACGTCTCTCAAGGGTCTATCAACCCTTCTACGAGGTCTTTTTTACATATTAACAGTAGACGCATCGTACAGCAATTAAATTTGTATGGAGCACTTGAAGTCTTAATTTATCTCGACATGAAATATTCGACGTAATACAAAATCGTTCGGTACTTGATCCGCAGTGTGTGTAAGGGAATTTTTATTTTACTGGGCCGCAAATTCTCGTTTAAGGCAGTTTGAACTTTATTACAATGGTATAGATTCTATTTGATTAGAACTATAATATATGCATTTTTATATTTTGTTCACGTAACTGTTTGCAACACCACCGTCTGCTAATATAGAGCCGTTGCACTTCTCAAGTGTTGCGTGTAAATTATTTATTGCTTGATTGATTTTCTGAATTCCTTTTTTATTAATTGATATGACAACGGAAGCCGTATGAAGGGTTGTTCGACAGCATTTTTAAAGCATAAAATTTTCATATTAGTATCAATGGGTTTTGTTTTATTTTTAATGTCCACTTGGAATAAAATTAAAACTGGCTTCTCGATATTAAGATATCCATCGAAAACAAATTGACATCCAATTTAATGACAGGCGATTCCTTTTGATCAAAGTCTACTATTGTAATGCTACCAATAATGGTTCGTATCGTCGCATAAGGTACTTTTTACGATTATACCCATCTTTTTCTATTCAACACATCCATACTAAAACATACAGAGCGTATATCCTATATATAGAATGATTTCGGTTTAGTTCTTTGAACGAATGATTACACCCGAGGGTAGGCGACATTAGTACGGAATTTTCAAAATACATCCGCGAGGGGAGCTCAGAAAATCAACAGCAAAAAAATAGGAATTAACAATTACGTTAATAATGTCATTGGGGGATAGGATCTAGACTTTTCGAGTACTGCCACAGGTTGTACCATACTTTTGTTGTTTCACAATCCTGAATAGTTCTGAAAGAACTACCCAGAATTGCAGATCTTATTAATATGTGCCTAATACAACCATAAGTGGAATAAACACATCCGTCAATGTCAGATAAACTCTGGTCTCTTCAACGGTGCCTTAAAAAGTTGTTTAACTAGTCACGTTGCTCGTGGCTATGAGTAATTATAGATTATATTGTTTTTACCTTTATTTTGAGAATACATATCGTGTGTTGCGAAGGCACTTTTATTATTTCTGTCAAAACTTGACAGACGACTTATTTAATATCGTTCACTTCATCGTTCTCATACAATCGGTCATGACGACTCATCTGAGCAAGAGCTGATTTTGCTGCTGACTGTACTTATGTTCTGGTAGTAGTTTTAGGACGTACACGAGTCCTAAGAGCACGCGGACGCGGAAAGTGGCTTGTCGCGAATGACTGCGCGTGGACAGCCGCGACGGCACGTTGTATAGGGACCGCATCCGCATCCGTACAGTGTGTCCGTGCAGTCATAGTGAAGCCGTGAAGTAAAACCGCCGCGGATGCTCGCGGCGGTTTTACTTCTATCGCATCCAAGAACACCGTAGTGTGTATGAAAACATATGTACATATTTTTTATTGTGCTGTCCGCATCCGCTCAATGCGTAGAGGCTCTGAAACGTTTACCTGATGTTTAATAATATACACTTGCCATCACAATATTGTATTCCACAGGATCAGTTATTACGTTTATATAAAATAGGCATTGTTAAAATATTTAAAGATTAAATCACAGAGATATACCAGCTAGTTTCCTGTGTTAAATAAACAATTGATCTTTGTAACTTTAAATATTACTTCTACATCATAACAGGATACTTCGTTTCTTATCAATAGTATACACGCATACCAATTATAGTGACATATTGAGTGATGGCAAAATTGGTAAATCCGTAATTACACCTGTTTCAAAATCTGTATGCCACCTGCAATCCGTTGTGTCCGAGCGATTGATAAAACCGATCACGGCTTAAAGCAATTCTAATTACCTAGATAAGATAAGCATCTGATTCCGGGCTCCGTCCATTAATTCCTTCGTGAACGGAATACAAAACTGTAATATCATTGAGGTTCACTTGCAGTTCTTTATTTGAACTCAAGACATGTTTCCAGTAACAGTTTATAACTGAAGATAAGAAAAAGTGTGTGAAAACCTGTAGTTGTGTTTTATTGTAAACAAAGTTAACTAGTATATTTATAATTATAATTGAAACGAACTGTCTAAGAGTAGGAAGGAAGTATGGAATCTTGCAATTATAGTTGAGACAAAAAGAAATAACGAGTTATTACAACAAGTTCGTTAAAACTGTATGAAGTCTTAGCAGCGTTTTGGCAATGATGAAAGAAAGATGAAGGAGTCAGTAAAGTAAATGCGGACATATTCCCGAGAATAGAGTAGTACATAGATGATAAATATCTAATTGTACAACGGCAAAAGTCTCTATGATTCTATACAACAGCCTAAAAGCTGCTTGCTTAATACATCGGAGGCAGATGCAAGGATTTGTAATTTATTTAACTTTGCGTTGTTGACACACTGGCCTTGTTAGTTTACCTAAAATGCATGCTGCAATCACATTGTGTACAGAACACATACAGACATCAATGGCGTCCGAGGCGAGGGCTTGAGCTGTTTAACATTCGACACACGCCTAGCGCACGGACGCCGGCGTTTTACAACTTAACACAGTGTGTCGGACGCGGCACGAATGCTCGAATCGCTGTTAATCGATAATTGTTCACATTCGACGCTCTAAGTTCGATTTGTCAGCAGTTAAACCCTATAAAAAAACATCTATTCCTCACATCTCTACTGGAGATCATTTAAAGTTGCCTTGTCCTATGAATTTTGACATTTTTAACAAGTGCAGTCAATCTTGGTCGACGATGAATCATAAGAACTAGGCGCTGGTAGTAGCGAGCCATTTTAGTACTAAAATTGTCAGATTAATTATATATATCAGTATAAACATTGTGTTCAGAATCTTTTTGTATTTATTGCATATCACTGTCTGTGTAAAAAATTGTACGACCCTGTAACTAACATTGTATTGAGTTTTATTAAGCCTTCAAAACCGTCCCTATACTTGGTATCATTAAAATTTTAGTTATGGCGATTCGCGCAATTCGTTGAAGATTACCCAGGAAATGGTTGTTGCAAATTCTCGTTTTAGTAGAAAAAGTTTCAAGGGCATTCGTACACGCGAGATGGTCAATACAGCGAATTGTAAAAAGTTTTTTTATTAACGTGATGCCATCACACTTATTGCGTTTCAGTGAAGCTTACAAAATTCAAGTTTCAGACAGCCTAAATTATTAAATTATTTATGTCAACCTTATTTCTATCATTTCTTTAAAGCTATGAGTCCATCTTAATGAAGTGTAAAGATATTTTATTCTTTATACAGTTGGCGTTTGAAATTCAATCCTAGTTCTCCATATTTAAAGATAGACAAATCAATAATAATCAAAGTACTTAAATCCAAAAGATATAAAATTACGGCTATGGACTGGACACTTTTGGTCAAGGTTGAGTCTAAAGATTGAACGCGGCAAGCGATTGATTTTTATGGTGGTTCTTGAGTTTATGTTTAACATCAACGATGATAATAAAAATATCGTTTTATTTCCTACATTAAATCTTTATAACATACGTTAAATTTATAATTGATGACATATAATTTTAATTACACTACAAGTTATTGACGTTAATAAGTTTGAAATCTTCAACATTTAGATTTTAATAAACTATTGCTAGGTAAAATATATGTTTTTTTTTTTTATGGGAGATGGTGACAAACGAGCAAGCGGTTCACCTGACATAACAAGTGTCCGCTACCCATAGGCATCCGCAACAAGTAAAGGAGTTGCAGATGCGTTGCCTACCATTAATGGACAGAGGAGGAAATAGTCAGGAAAAAATATATTTCCTTATCCTATTCATCCCCTCCCCGTCAAAATCCGTCCAACCAAATGAAAAGCGTACTCCTTCCTTAAAGGCCGGTAGCTCATCTGCAGTTCCTTTTGGTGTTGTGGATGTCCATGGGCATCGGTGATTTTAGGCGAGCCGTTACTCGTTTGCCCCTTTTTCCTATAAAAATAACAATAACGGCTTTAATAAATCTAGTCACTTGACAGCGAGAATATTTAAAACGAACTGATAAAGAGAAGGTATTTTATACTTCTAAGTAAGATTTTAAGATTGTGTTGATAGTTCTGTCCGTTGTCCACATTTCTTATGAAACTATTTAAAGTCATGTTATACCAAAATAGAGTACAGCTGTTGATAACGATGCGAATTCTGCTATTTTATAACGTCACCAAATTTGTTTAAGCAATACAAGAAACATTTATTTTCATTTAGAACATCATAAATGCTTTATCAGGACTGTCATAATTCCTTCACGTATTTTAATGTAAATCAGATGTTACTTTTATGCTGATTGTGACAAATTATATTTTTATCTTTTTCTTATTGATTTTCGTTTTATATAAAAGCTTTTATAATAAGTACACTTGGAACAACACTTATCGTACTTCAAACGGAAGAGGGTCTCGTTGTTAAAGGAAATTGAATTTGCTTCTCTGAATTGTATTAATTTTACAGTTCCTTTCGTATAAGCCTAATATTTATTACAGACTTTAATTGTTTTCATTTACAATTAGTTTGCTAACATTTAATTTGGCATAAAAATATCAACGAAAATGTCAAATAACCTTACAAAATGAGTATATAGCTTTATTTTACATGTTACTATGCTATTATTTGTTCAATTTATCTTAAAATTATCTCCTACATAGATCGCTTCTTTCGAACAACGTAGCAATTCACAAACATGTTGTCATTACCGTGAGTTCATCCTACTGAAAACGTCACATATATCATGTAGTTATCTCTCTTTTTCTCTATGAAAAAAACGGAGATGACAACATGTTTTATGTAAATGTTTTGGACAGTGAAGTCACGGTTACAGTGGTCGTTATATGGGGGCATGGTCGAGCTTAGACTGGTGGTCGCCAAATTTGATAAAGTCTTCTTGGATATCGTGATAAAAGTCTTATTAAAATTAAAATAATTTGTATACCATAATTTGTAGCCGCTAATTTCGAACATAATTTACAATTTGCCGATACAAATCGCTACTTTAACAATAAATTAAGCGTTCGTTTTGTCAATGAAGCGATGTGTCTTACTCTAATTGTTAGTGGAAGTGAAGCTCGCAATTTATGTACCAATTATTTGCAAACAAAGTCCGCATATAAATTCAGCGACGTGCCTTTTTAGTTAACACAATCAATATAGACGTCGACGCCGAAGTATTGCCAACCCTTATATGGGTTATGATAGTTTGTTGTTTGGTTATAATGTAAGTTCGTTAGGCCTATCCTCTGTCCGCGGTGCGTCTATGCTTGACCAGTAAATGTGAATATAGTTCAATGATTACTGGTTATTATGTATTATTCCGCACCCAATACTCAAAATTGATAATATCATTTGGAAAGGGTCATTCAGTAAAATTACAGATGTATGATCTTAGTTATAAAGTTCAAAATTAATTGGTAACATTTTTGTACGAACGCAAAGTTATCTTTGTCGCCGATACAAATCACTAGGAGCGTACGCTGTGCTTGGAAACCAATTTCCGGTTCCCTTTCATATTGAAATGTAAGTGACGTCCTCTCCGTTGAATAGTGCGCGGCGTATTTATGAGTATACATTAGGGTTGTCTCTCGTACCGGTTTTAAACTTAAATTGTGCAAGCTTTTGTCTGTGTTCGATATTTTAGTTTCAGGTGATTTATAGTGTGTACTGTTGCGTTTTCTTAGTGAAAAAAGAGAGATTTTTTATTGATTGTATTGTCAGATTTTGATTTGACGATGGTTTGTATACATCTGAGTTTACTAAAGAAACAATTTTTGTATAAAGAAAGCTGAAAGAGGCGCTGACATCTTCAAATTATTTCATTTCATGTATACAATACTAATTGCAATTCTACTCAACTAAAACTATTATATTTGTACATTATTTTAAATAAATATTATTTTTATGTTATCGTCATCAAAGCTTCAATTTTTTATGATTATTTTTAATTATGGAAATATTTCCTTGTTCGTCGTTCTGCAATACTACAAATGTTTATTTCTCTTTTCCCTTAGGTACAAAGCAAGCATCTATTTTTATCTAAATTGTATTTTATCGTTTGTGTATTTAACAAAATGGCAGCCCTAGAGAAGCTTGAGTCTAAGTAATGTATTGAAGGATTGACATATTTTATATTGGCTTGCGAGTTAAAAAGATCAGCGAGCTAACTGTCGTCTTTTCATCTTACCTCGTTAAGAACTCAAAGCAACAGGTCAAAACGTTGGTTCGCATTTTAAATATTCTTATTTATTCATAAATTATCTGTAAACATGATTATCACCTCAATAACTATACGTCTGGCTTACAATTTGTTAATCGAAATTAGATTCCCTGCTATCCAATTCTACGGTTTCTCCCCCCCTGTCTGCGATTGCCATTTCCGAGTATAGAAATTGAACTTAAGGACAATAAAGGTACATTTTATTGGACGTATACTTAAAATATTTCCTGTTGACTTCGACTGTTAAATTAAACCTTTTCTTACCACATCTCCATGCATAGTATAGTTTAAACCGTTTTAACAATCAAACTTTTTTTTTACTTTGAATTTTATTTATTTTTCGATATAATGAATCAACTTTTGGAATTTACAAGCTGGATCTTGGATACATCACAGGAATATGAATACTAACATGAAAGATTTTCCACTTTATTGCATGTCACACACACTCGGGCCCCGCGCGACAAGCGAGCAGTAATGACGTATACGTTGAGACCACGCTTAGGTAGGTCCCACCTAGACATATTTCGGTAGCCTAGTAAAATAACGTACTAAAATTACTTACCTAAAATGTAAAAAAAAGACCACTCTCAATGTAAACTATTATAGTTGCCAGAAAATTAAAAAATGTTTTTTTTTAGTTTATAACTATATATTCCGGCGCGTGCACAGGGTTATATCTTCTTAGCGTGCAGTGAGAAATATTTGCAAATAACTTTACAACCTGTAATTTTAAAAAGATTTAGAATATCATAGTGTCGTATCTTTAATAATGGTTGGCGTTAGTAAACTCATATTAATAATCCGGTCTACTTAAGAAAGGGCGCGTAACAAGGTCCTCAGGCGCCCCGGGCGAATTGAAAATGCTTCATCGCGGTTTGCATCGCAGAGTTTGCGCCGTTCGAGTCTTTTGATTCGATAATGGAAATTTTATTTTAATAATTATGAATTGCCCCGGCTTATAGAGTTTTGGGGTTTGTTTACGGCATTTGTAAATGAATTTGGGCGGTATTGTTTCGCGAAATGTCTTTCTTATTCTTTGAATTTCAGTTTAATTGTTCAACATTAAATGTTATATTTCGAGCATTTCGTGATATTTTACATCGCTTTTAACACTTTTTTTCTACTTAGATGTTATTAATAATGGTGTTTGTCTATTTTATTATTTTATTGTTTGTATTTATTTTATCATATTGTTTCCATTAAAGTAATTATTTACTATTAAGTCACAAGTTCCACACATTACACACACACACACATTTAGTTATGAATTTGTGACAGGGACTGCTGTCTTTGACATGTGACTTTTTAATTAATGTCTTTGCCACATAATATTCTAGTTACTACAGTAAATTTGATAGCATCTACTTATCTGTGTGTGTCAATAAATATTAGTTACTAAATCACTAAAATTCTATCCCGATGACAGAAACTTTTTGCCGTTAACCCGTACCGTCATACTTTTATTATAGTTGAAGAGACTTCGATATGTACTAAATTATAATAAATCGACAACACAAAAAGACATAAACTATTTTTGATAAGGGTCAAACGAACCGCCCTCAAACTTTTTCCCTTTTCTCAAGTTCTTCGACTAAACGACACGGGACCGCAACTTTCAATACACCGGCGACGGTGTTCTTGTGTCTCGCCATTAAATGGAGGCCACAAAAGTCGGCGGGAAATCGAAATAGTTTTGCTTTTACAAGCATTGCTTCTTGCCAGTTAAAATATTGTCTACAGACTAAAAAGTAAGTGATTTTAGAAGGGCTTTAAATAGAGAAGTTTAAATATAGTGACTAGACGTTTGCTATCATTTACATCCTATTTGCAATTAATAAATAATTCCTAATTTAAAATTAATTATCAAATAATTCCTTTATATTGTCTAAATAAAAGGTTGTTTGGCGGCAAAACTGCTTTAAATTATTAGCAATCTATCTTGTATGAGCTTAATTTTGTACCTTTTGAATTAAACCTTCTCTGACAACACTGATTACTCTGATGCTTAACGCAGAGGATGACGGATGGCGTCATTAAAACTTATCCTTTCTTGACTCCGTCAACATCGGCCGTATCGATCGTGTCTTTTATTTTTAGCTTCGCCGATTAATTCATCTTACGTCAATTAGTCAGTTTTCTCTTTTCGAAAATTATTTTTTTATAATGGAATAATTTCATCGGAATGTCAATACGTGACGAGCTTGCGATGTTGCAATGAAATTGACTATAGCGTCCTTCTTACTTCTTTCGAACCATAAAGATTTTTAAAGGGGATCGCTATTCGAGTGTAAATTTCTTGAATCCATATTTTTTTTTATTTCTACAAGCGTGAGAGTCAATCGATTGAGAGCGCATATCAACTCAGGGCGAAGCGCTTTTTACAAGTGCCAGTTTCCATTTGAAGACCGACCTGAATCGATTAGGTCGGTGTCTTGTTGTTATAATTTATAATTTATCTTGGGCCTTTAGTTTTTGTCTTTAGTTTAAATGCGTACAGCTACATATCTCGACCTGTATGATCGATCAATAAATTTAATCTCTTGATATTAAAAGACTGGTTTTATTTATAGTCCGCTTACGATCGGGACAGGGTGCAAAATACTCTTTATTTATTTTTAAACGCTTTTTATAACCTGTTTAGTATTTCTTTTTTTAATTTTGAGGGAGTACCACAAAGATTAATAACAGTAATAATTAGATCATAAAAAGATTATACAGGATTAAAACTTAATACAATAATGTGTGTCAGCTTTGAGCTATTAAAAAACGTAAAACGTATTTCTATAATACGTTCGTAATTCATTATAATTTGGTTTGGTATGTAAGAGTCAATTTTATTTGCCATTAACTTGGTACCGTTAAAAACTAACAAAGCGTTAATACCATTTGTAACAGAGTCTTTTTAATTGAGCAAACGAATGTTATTAATATAGCCACTGTCAAATGATTGTACAGAGAGATAAGAGACACTCCCTTGTTTGCAAAAACCAATCGCCCCGCTATTAACTACAGACGTTCTATCGCAACGCTTTCTTTGTTCACCGTACGCGTTTCGCCGAAGCCTTCCTTTATAATCCAGCTGCTACCCAGTCAGCATTACCTCCATTCCTGACGTCGTCACAGTTTAACATTGTTGGCCCTTTTTTTGGTCGCCTTCGTTAGTGATTTCGTCATTTTCGTTTTGTTCGCGACCGTACTCTGCCTTCGCGTTTGTTTCGGCGAATAATATTTGTGGTTCTCGTTTTTCGGCTGGCTTTCGACTCGATTTTAATGGCGATGTTGCTCTAATAAGGGTTCCGCTGATCGAATCTTCTCTCAATACTTACGATTCGAATATATTGCTTTAAATATTCGAATCTTCTTTTTTATTTTAAGTATCTTTGCGTGTTATCACTTTACGAAATTTAGTTTTAATGGAAATTTCGTTGGGTTAAACCTTCTTCCACCATATTTTTGTTTCACAACACATTAAATATGTGATGAAGAGCTGAAGGGGAACGTGTTTGTTTATATGTAAAATGTACATATATGTAAATTACAAAGTAAACTTTTAAATATTTCAGTGTATTTCTCTACTGGTTCCTATTCATATCGCTTAATATACAAAAACGTGACGAGTTTCGTTTTTGCAGGAATTCGCGATACACATCGTCCGGTGCTCAGCCTTGGCCGCAGCCATAAATCTCGGTTTATTTTTTATTATAGCCACCATAACGCTTTCTACCCACTAAAACTGATTCTTCGGTTTCTTTGAGTTACCGTCTTTTGTTTCTTGCTGTAGTTTTACTACGTTTCAAGAACTCTCGACAAATCCCTTTTCGAGTTCGTTTACACACGATTCTTTATGTTTTCCTATTTGATGGATCCACTGTTTTTCAAATTTCATGTTATCAGTAAAGATTGTCGAGCGAACTATTTAATTTTAAGTGACATCTGTGCCATTTTCCTAAATTAGGCGTGACGTAAGAGAACATTTCCCTCGTTCTTTATTTACTTCTTTTATCTTCTCCCATATACATATTTCTAGAGATATCTACTACTACTTATAATGTCGCTCTTCTGTAGAATGTAATAATCTAGTCGATGTAGATTGTAGAAAGCTTGTACTTTAATGTAATTAAAATATAAACTTTCTATATTTCTCTTTCGTTATTTATTTTTTCAACATGTGATGCTGTATGTAACAGCAAAAATATCTAGTAAAAATAATCAAGAACACTGTTGAACTTTCAGATCGTGTAACCCATTAAAAGTTGCTGTCATTTAATTCGTGGTTTCCTTAACAGAGTAGGTACCTTATACACTGATACAAAAATCGAGTTTTACTCTCGGAATGGTATTGGAGCTGACCAAAACTACTCCGACCATAAACTCGAAGGTGTAAAACACGTTGCTTCGGAATAATGATTTTTGTTTAATATCATATTGTTCCTTAAATGGCGTATTCTCGTAACTCGTAAAAGAGTCTCGGTCAGTCAAATCGATAAGATTCGAGCGAGAAATTTAGAAAAAGAAACTGATGAAAAAATCATAAGAGAAATTAAAAGAAGACAAATTGTCATAGGTTGTTCCTATTATCAAGTCTTGTCTCGTCGATTAGTAAAATGTAATGGTTGATTCGAGAATCTTATAAAAGAAATTAAAGTTGATAAAACAATTGACATCCATATAGTTTCACAATTACAGCACCACCATTTCTGTCTAATACAGTAAAAAGAAGTTTGACTTCATGTAATAAATGACCCTAACCCAAACCGTGTACTCTATATAGATT